>JACEFZ010008532.1:312500-373445 GCA_014155875.1 Cepaea nemoralis
GTGTGGACACAACTGGCGGGAACTAGCACACAGAAACGGGATGTCTCCGTGCGCGTACAACTGATGGGAACTAGCACTGAGAACGGGATGTCACTGTGTGCACACAACTGGCGGGATCTCGCACACAGAAAAGTGATGTCACTGTGTGCACACAACTGGCGGGAGCTAGCACAAAGAATCGGGATGTCACCGTGTGCAAACAACTGGCGGGAGCTAGCACAAAGAATCGGGATGTCACCGTCGTGTGCACACAACTGGCGAGAGCTAGCACAAATCATCGGGATGTTACCGTGTGCACACGACTGGCGGAAAATAGCACACAGAAACGGAATGTCACATTATGCACACAACTAGCTGAAACCAGTAGACAGAAACGGGATGTCTCAGTTTGCACACAACAGGTGGGAACTAGCACACAGAACGGGATATCTCCGCCTGTACACAACTGGCGGGAACTAACACACAGAAACGGGATGTCACCGTGTACTCACAACTTGCGGGAACTAGCACACAGAAACGGGATGTTTCCGCGTGCACACAGCTGGCGGGAACTAGCACACAGAAACGGAATGTTTCCGCGTTCACACAGCTGGCGGGAACAAGCATACAGAAAAGGGATGTCTCTGTGTGCACACAACTGGCTGGAACTAGCAAACAGAAACAGAATGTCTACTTGTGCACACAACTAGCGGGAACTAGCACACAGAAACAGGATGTCTGAGCGTGCACACAGCTGGCGGGAACTAGCACACAGAAACGGGATGTCTGAGCGTGCACACATCTGACGGGATCTAGCACACAGACACGTCAGCACGGCTGAATGGATAAGAGCGCTCGGTCTTAAATATCCGGTGTGCTGATGCTTCCCTATGAGTTTCAACCCTACACCTGTCAGTCGGTCAAAACTGCTTCCTTATTGTCCTTGACTTGGGGACGTAAATTACAAGTACCTCTGAATTCTGAGTGAGTTCGCCTGATGGCCATGCCCATTGGTAATGGAGAAAGTTAATCCGCAAGCGTATCGTGTGGGGACTACGCCTGAGCTCAAAACAAGTGACCGCCAAAATAAAACCCCTTCATTCGTACATAATATTATGCCTTATAATGATACTACATACAATCTTGAACATATCTAATTGTGATATGTGTGCTGACATGTGGTTGAATGTTCAGTTGTAAGTTGGTCGATGTGAATGTCAGAAAGCCAGTGCTGATGTATGGCAGCAAGTCTAGGAATGTGAACGAAAACAATCAGAGATCTTGGAGGCAGCCGAGATGTCGTTTCTGACATAAAGGTTAAAATCACATTGGGTGGCTAGAAAGTATAACATTATACACCACTGCACGTAAGAGTGTTCTGTGGCCATATTATAAGAAAAGCAGCAATGAAGTACTGGGCAAATCATCAGTAGAAGAGGCAGAAAGAGAAGAAGAGAAAATATGCTAGGCAGTGTAAGACGATGATATTGAGGGTTGTCATCAATACATTTGATATGGAATAACAAGGACAGACTTCTGGGGACATAATTTAACCCATCGCCACTTGTATTGTACATGATGATAATGACGATGATGATGACGCCGACGATGATGATGGTGATGATGGTGATAACGATCCTGATGATGATGATGATGATGATGATGATGATGATGATGATGATGATGATGATGATGATGATGCAGTCAGTCTGATACAATTTCGCCCTAATGCTACTACTATTATTTATGATATGAAATTTGCTCCCAAAACATTAAGAGTTAATAATATCATATGAGCACTGGCAATTCAGTGTCCGTCCTGTGTGCATACATATTTACCAGTTTGTCTCTTGACATGACGCTCTATTCAGATATATGTGGTCCTTGCAACGGCTATGGCAGCAGATGGAATAACACAAACAAGACAACCAACGTCACAGTCTCCATCTAGTCTACGAATAGTCAACACAGTCTAGGAAGCAACATGTATGGGGGACACCCAGATGTCCTGGCATGCAGACCTGGCTTTAGTGAATAAACCTGAACAACGATTCTAAACCTAATTATCAATGGGACTCTGGAATTCCTAGCTGCTTCAGATCGCATCTTCATTGTCTCAAGTATCACTAACTGTGTCACCACCAACCAATTTTGTTTATTGGCCATCTTTGAGATCTCTAATTTTGCTGTTGTTGTAAATGACTGTTGAGAAAAACAATGTGATGAAGTGAAGCAACAATACGTTCTTATCTTGCATGTGATTTGATATCTTTATTATGTTCACGTTATTTCCCATTTAAATGCGGCATCTTGTTTCCCGAGAATATAGCGTTCCTGTTATATCTGCTCTATGATTTGTAGCATCTTCTAACATGCTTCCCATTGCATAATGTGTCTATTTTCACATGCGTTTGTGCAATATGTAAAACACATGTCTCTGTGCATCCCTCTATTAGTGTTCGTGGTATACGGTAAACTATGAATATAAATACTAGCCCATTGAAACGCCCATGCATAAGTCAGTTAAGCACTGGATACAAATAAAATAGTAATTTCAATTTCAGAGACAAGCAAGATGTAACGGCGGTATATCATTTAAAGGTATTTTGATTGAGTGACATATTTTAAAACTATGTGTACAAACTATATCGTAAGATATTCCAAGTTTATGACTGCTATGTCATACATTCAATTATGAATGCGCTGCGATCTTACAAATGACAATAAGTGAGTTCACTCGATTTATAATATAAGACACTACGTTTCAGACGTTACTTAGACGACAATATATCTAGTCTGTTATCCAGTTAAGAACGGTATTTCTTGTGAGGTCCGATGGACATTTGTGGCGGTACACTTGCATGTAACTTCTGCACATTGTTCTACACTTGGTCACCAGTGGAGTGGTCATCCGAGTGAGGCGCAAGTACGTGGAGCATCGTGCTGCAGCTCTCGCTGGGGAATCTTGAGCTCAGAAGAAAACTAAAACAATGTTAATACATATACAGTAGTAGATGTACGTAACTTCATTAGTGCTGTGCCACCCCAGTGTATTGCCGAGACCTTAAGGGCAAGCAAAGAATAGTGACACAGATACCTGTCATGCATGTCGTAGGATGCTCTAGCTGTTCGTTAAACGACCATAAGGGGAAGCGGTACACTTAGGAGGTAGGCTGAAGCTGCACCATGGATTTATCAATGATAGTCCAGCGTTAACCCTCAGGGATTCTGGGTGTACGACGATCGGCGTTAGAAAAACGTTTGGTAGATCCCTCAGCTTACACAGGGACAAATGTTAGATGTATTACTTTTAATGGGACAATACAAGTTTACCCATTGGCTGAGATCACGGTGACAACACCATTTATGACAAGAATAGTGACAGCGTGTGTTCTATACTCACCGGTGGCAGATCTGATCATTGGAAATATACCAACAGTGAAAGAATGTACAGAAGAAGAAATCGATGACTGGTATCAAAAATATGAGGTAAGAAGCAACGCGGTAGTTACTAGAATACAAACAAGATTAGATACGATAGCTGAGGAAGAGATGACACACGAAGTAGACACAGGGGCTGAGGACAAAGATAGTACAACTGAGCAGGTGAGAATGGATCTCAAACAGAGCTTTAGTGACTCCCAGAGAGAAGATACTACTCTGGACAAATGTTTCCAAGGGTGTAGTAAAGTAGCATATTCAATTATCACCATGGCAAAAGTAGCCTTTAGCAAGATGAAAAACATATTGACCAATAAAAAGATGTCAATTGAAACGAGAAAAAGAGTGTTGAGATGCTACGTTGAACCTGTACTTTTATATGGATGTGAAGCGTGGACAATGAGCAGTCTGGCTGAAAAACATCTGATGGCTGTAGAGATGTGGTTTCTGAGGAAAATGCAAAGAATACCATGGACAGCCAGAAAGACCAATAAACAAGTCCTTCAAGAAACAAATAAAGATTGTAAATTGATTAGAGAAATTAGACGTAGACAGTCAAAATTCTTTGGGCATGTTATGAGAAGAAATGGATTGGAGAATTTGGTGACAACTGGTAAGATCGAGGGGAACAGACCAAGGGGAAGACCTAGAAGCAAGTACCTGGATGGCTTGGCCTTGTGGCATGGTCGAGACAGAAACACGGAGCTGATCCATGACTCTGGTGATCGAGTGAGATGGCAGAACATGACCGCCCACGCTTACCGGCATGGCACATGATGGATGGAGTAAAGTAGAACATAGGCAATCAAAGAAGAGTAGATGTTGCTTCGAAATGAAGAACACTATTCCCACTCGCCGGTTTTCAGATGACAAAACTACACGTAGGCAAGTAGTAGTACCTTTAGCATATGGAGAGAGGATTATGAGAACGGCCCATGACATTTCATTCGCAGGGCACATGGGAATAGCGCGTACACAACATAGAGTCCTATCTCAGTTTTAATAGCAAGGGTTTAGCAAGGAAATTTAAAAAAAATATATTGTAGATCCTGTACAACGTGTCAGAAAATGTATCCAAAAGGAAAGACGGCAATAGCACCGGTAAAAGCTCATCATCATCATCAAGTGCCGTGCCGGCTGGCGTAGGCGTTCATGGCTCTCCATAGATCTCGGTCTTCGGTTTTCTGGATCAACTCTGCTGCTGATATTCCTCCATGCCACCGTCTCAATCCATCCAGTATCACTTCTCTTGGTCTACCTCTGCCTCTCTTCCCCTCGATCTTTCCAGTTGTTACGATGTTCTCCAATGCCTATCTTCTCATCACAGTCGTCGTTAGTTACTCTGGCAGTCCAAGGAATTCGCAACATTCGTCTCAGGAACCACATCTCTGTTGCTTCTAATTTCTTCTTAATTTGTTCATTTACATTCCAAGATTCACTGACATACAGCAAAACTGGTTCTACATAGCATTTCAGCACTCTCTTTCTTACATTCAGTGATAGTGACTTATTGCATAAGATACTCTTCATTTTCTGAAATGCGGCTTTTGCCTGCCCTATTCTGCTCCTAATCTCTGTTGTACATCTTCCATCTGATGTTATAAATGCCACTAGGTATCTAAAATTATCAACTTGGTTAAGGATTTTCCCTTCTATTTCTATGTCACATTTTGGTGTCACCATTTTCTTTTATATTACCATTGTTACTGTTTTCTTGATATTCAAGGAGAGTCCTTTCCTTGCACTCTCTGTTACTACAACGTCTAATAATTGTTGTAGGTCTGATGAATTATCCGCCACAAATACTGTGTCATCTGCATAGCGTATATTATTTATATTATAACCTCCAACTAGTATTCCTGGCATCTCTTTGATCTCTCTCATTATTACTTCGCAATACAGGGAGAAAAGATCTGGTGACAAGACACACCCTTGTCGTACTCCTAGCTTTATCTGTTCGTAACTACCCTCTTTATTTCCCATTTTAATTGCTGCTACTTGGTTCCAGTAAATATTCTTTATTATTCTTAAATCTTTTCCATCAGTGTTGATATCTTCCAACATTTTAATCAGTTCATCATGTTTTACTTTATCAAATGCCTTAGTATAATCTATGAAGCACAAATATATGTCTCTCTGTTTCTCTATTGACCTTTCTATTAGTGTCAGTAATGTATAAATTGCATTGTTTGTGCCCTTTCCTTCCACAAATCCATACTGTTCTTCACTAATTTCCATTTTTATTTTATTTTTGGTTCTTCTCATTATGATTCTGAGTAGAAGCTTAGTGATATGGTTTATAAGGTTAATTGTACGAAAATCTTCACAATCAATTGCTCCTGGTCTTTTTGGTATAGCTATAAATACAGATTTCAGCATATCACTGGGTAAATATCCACTGCTGTAAATATCATTCAACATTTTGGTTAATATATCTACTCCAAATTCTCCCAATACTTCTAATTCTTCTATTGTAATTTCATCTGGCCCAGCTGTTTTTCCTTTCTTCATACGTTCCATAGCGTCAGCGACTTCTTCTTTTAGAATAGGTGGACCTTCTAAGTTACTATCTTCTGTTAATTCTTCCCTTTCTCCTTCATATAATTCTATTATATACTCATTCCACCTCTCTATAACAAAAAACATGGAGAAATGTCTTTACACGTCACTAGCCGTGCACGTTTTTACTGCAAGGCACATTCATTTGTGCCAGTCAAAAATGAACCAATTACGAATGCTACCGTGTTATTATTTACAATACAATTTAATTGAATTACCGTCTGATCATTGAATAAATCTTATTATTAGATTATATTTATTAAGATATATCGCGTATACAAAAATCTACGTAACTAATTACAATCGTCACTTACATTGTTGCCTATCCCTGACGTGTTTATAGCCTTTTCAAAACGCCATGTATTGTTAATATAAAAAATATTTTTCTGAATCAAAATATCTTCACATTTCCTACACTTATATTACTTTGTATTCTCTCCCTTCCTACTGAAACGTCGATTTTGTTTGTCTCCCTTGATTAATGTCTTGACCTTTCCTTAACGTCGATCTGTTTGAAAACATGTTCTTCAGACATGATGTTCTAAGCATCTGGAAAGATTGTCATTGCTTTCCTGTTTCATAGTGACCATATTTTTGTTGACCAAACCAATTGTCTCTATAATGAGATGCTCTTCCTATCGGTGTGACACGTGGGATCATTATCAACAATTGTCTGTCGGCGACTCCCCAACTCCATCCACCATCTGTTCACGTGATTTTAGGTTACTCTCCTTCGTAGACTAAGCTTCATTTAGTCTGAATAACACAAACAAGTAAACACAGTCATTACCTTAGTTATGCTATGCAGATATGTCCACGCCATCCCACATCATTTATTTCTGTTTATTCTTCCCTTCTCCTTGTGTTTTAGGTGTTCGTCTATTTCTTGTGCCGACAATTGATTTACTAGTAATACTTTTATGTTTTTATTAATGCATCTCCTATCCAAGGTTGGCGCCTTTACTCTCGTTTACATGTTTTAGTTTAGTTCTTTCCTTAAGCTCCCCGTTGCTGATGTTGTCATACAATTCTAGTCCCTGTATTTTGCACATGCACACATTAATGGATGGTTGTTATTTATTTGTCATCTATTTAGCCCTTCTCCGTGTTTCTGATACATACAGTAGTGTCATTTTAACATAAGAATTAATATGTTATATTTAGCACTTCTTGTAGCATTCGTTCTATTGTGCTTACACCGACAGACGAGTTCTTGTGATGCAGTCAACAGTTGTTTGGAGCTCCGCTTTTATTCCATACAGTTTTGCCTGAAGCGCCGTCTCACTGGGCCAGTAGTCCCGTCTTGGTTGCCTGTGCTGGACGACATCCTGCAGACCGTGCTCTGTAGTTTTATCACACTGCTAGCATGAACAAAGTGGTGAATCTTTCATTCACAATATGTGCCTGTGCTTGTTTAGTCTCGTATGCTCTGTCCGAACGATTGCCTGTCCATGCCGATCATGAGAATGGCAGTCGTCGTTGTTCTGGTTCTATTCATTCTTAGGAGTCCAGATAACGCTCTTTTCTTTCATAGATTGTAAGTTCGCTTTCTTCCTGTTTTTTCTCGTTTCAATTGACATCTTTTTATTGGTCAATAAGTTTTTCATCTTGCTAAAGGCTACTTTTGCCATGGCGATTCTTGTTCTAATCTCTCCAGGCATCTCCCATCAGATGTTATTACTGTTCCGAGATAATTGTACCTGCTCACTTGTTGAAGAATATTCCCATTTACTTGTATATTACATTGTGGTATTTCGTCCTTCCTAGTGACGACCATAATCTGTGTCTTTTTACAATTTAATTATAACCCTAGTTGTTCACTGTGTGTAACAATCGCATCTACTAAATTTTGCAGGTCCTGTTCATTGTCTGCAATCAAGACTGTATCATCTGCATATCTAATGTTATTGATGCATCGTCCCCCAATGTTGATTCCTTCCATATCTTCAATATTTCTGAAAATATTTTCACTGTACAGGGAAAACAGATCTGGAGACATTACACATCCCTGTCTCACACCCCTTTTAATAGGCTGATATTGGCTTACTTCATTATCAACTCTTATGGCAGCTTGTTGTTTCCAATATATGTATTTTACAAGTCTAAGATCTTTTCCATCAATTTGTAGATCTTCAAGCATCCTTATCATGTTGACATGTCTCACTTTATCAAAAGCCTTTGTGTAGTCAATAAAGCAAAGGTGTAGATCTTTGTTTACTTCTATAGAACGTTCGATTATGTTTCTCAGTATATACACAGCATTTACTGTACCCTTGCCTTCCACAAACCCACATTGTTCTTCTCCTATTTCAGGTTGTATTTTCCTCCTAACTCTTTGCATGATAATTCTTAGCAAAATCTTCGTGATGTGACACATTATACTCGAGGATAGTCTACCGCTGCTGTTACGTTTATTGGAGGCTCAACTGTAAAATGGGGTCCCCGAAACATGTTATTCCGTAGGGAGAATATCCGGTAGGAACACAGCTTCGCCATTTTCATCCTGACATAAATGGCAAACTACTACACGATGATCTGAAATAACCTGGAGAAAATGATTGTTCTAATGGCTGAGGCTGCTATTATGAGGCATCCATGAACGCATTTGCCTGCAATTATGAGTGATATCATCGAATCATAGTGTGTACGTGCTTCATTTGACTTCCAGCGGTTGTGTCTAAGGTGGTGTTTATGTTCACTCTCACCTCCTAATTATGGTCATGTCACAGAGAGTTTAATTATTGTTATTATTATTCAGTTATCTGCTCTATAAACTAATTTTCGCCCTCGCAATGACCATCAGCTGTGCTAGTTTATGGCCGCTTATTTGACATTCGCGGATAACCTCTATATCTAGAGGTCACTGAACCATCTACCAACCTTTCAACGCAACTAGTAGTATGAGATGATGAAACATCACCGCCTACGTATATCGACAGGGCATCTGATCGTGATGATGATCATGAGACACCGTGACACTGACTGCAGCCCCTGCAGTTTATTGATGGAGAATGGCAACGCTGGAAAAACACACAAAAAGTACAGATTTAAAATAATGTGCAGTGATTTTCACTATTCAGCTCCGGTATTATGTGCTCTACCCGCGTTCCTCACTGCTTTATGAATATTTCGATCATTGCAATGTTTCATGGGTAAAAGAATAAAAATCTGTATGATTTGAAATCATAGTATCAAGGGACATAAATACAAATTATGTTTTTAAATAACAAGGGTGACAATTATAAATAATTTACTGAGTTTACCTGAAGGATGTGTATGCAAATTGTTTATTTGAAGAAAGAATATCATGATGCTTTAAGAAAGGAGTTTCCTTTTGTGATCAAAAGCTACTAAAGTAAATTCAGGTAATTGCAACGTCATAGATTTCCAATATATGACCTCACGATGATGATAATATATCATACGAAGTGCAGTCTTCTAACGGGATAATATATGTATTGCAAGATAATATATCATACAAAGTGCAGTCTTCCAACGGGATAATATATGTATTGCAATAGCTGTCTGCGTGTATGTTTCTTCAGTTGTTCCGTTTTTATATTCTTGGCTGGCACATGTTTATGTTCTCGATAATGATACAATGTATGGCTGTGCAGATGTATAATATGCACGAAGAAACATGGTATCGATGTTCGTCTTTGCCTCACGCGTGGATTACGACAGTCGCTGATGATTGCCTTAACGCTGCAGTTATGTTTGATCCTTAGTAAAGACAAGCCGCCGTTTGACGTGTTCAGCTGCAATGAACCTCAGTCACCAAACATTTAACATGTATTACTTTAATATTCTTTCTAATGCAAGAAGTAGGTGACCCAACACATCTGTGTCTTACCCCTTGCTTAGTCTCATCAATCTCTCAGCAGTAGGCTGACTTACAAACCGACTTACTTGGTCCACTCAACACAAAGATTTTGTTCCATCTCTCCATCGTTTACATGGTTGGCCTCTTCCCTAAGTTCCATTTGGTCTGTACACCAAAGCTTCTGTTATAAGTTATCATTTGGGGTATCTTCGTTGCACTCCGGACATGTCCATAGGTGCTCAGATCCTCCCCCCACTCCCCCCAGCATATGCATCAGCGTCCGGTGGCTAATAGTGCCAGTTCTGTGTTGGTTGACAAGGTGCTTTGTTTTCCCGATGTACCTCTCGCGTCTGGCTGTGCCGATTCTTACTCCTAGGTCTTTCATCCTGGACAGCAATGTGGAATCACTTATGTCAAAGTCCTCTGTTCTCGCCAGATCTTTAAGGACGTTAATAACATCGGCACGATCCATGGGCTGGCCATCTACAGGGGGTGCAGAGCCAGCCAGTTATCAGCTCGTTCATTTCCCTCGACTCCCGCATGTCCCGGGACGAAGATGAAGGTGACTTTACGAACAACAGACTTCCGCAGCGACTCAGTCCACTGTCTACGTACAGATCCAGCTTCGACCTTCTGAATCATGCTCATTGAGTCACTTAGTACACACACGTTGGTATAATGCTGTGATTCCAGCCATATGAAAGCCTGTGTAACTGCCATCACCTCCATCGTCATGCTGCTCGTGGTCATAGAGTGGGCACCGCTGGATTCTTGAACGGTTTGGCCCGCTGAACGGGCTGTAAATGCCAGCGCACTTCTCTGCTGCTTTACAACAGATCCATCTGTATAGATGAGCACTTCGGGGCTATCTGAGTGTTCATAGATGAGCGCGTTAACCTCTGCATTGACAGTGGCAGGGTTCTGCTCTCTGCACCGTCTGTCGAGTGTGATAATGGAGTAGAAAGTGCACTTAAAAGCTGGAGGCACCGGCACCCATTCCTTGCCGGGGTTGATACTGGTAAGACTGCAGACCTGTCTGACGACATCTTCCGCCCGACCCATCCATGATTTGCCCCTCTTTAGCCTGTCACCCTTTTCTCTGAATATAGCGTCATGCAGAGGGTGCTGGTCATCTGCACTTATTTTTAAGTATGCATGAGCTCTCCTGATCTTGATCCTGTGTTCCATTGTCGGGAAGTCAAGGAGGTATCTCATTGCTACACAGCTGGTGTCTCTCGTGCAGCCCAAAATGATGCGCATGGTTTCGTTTTGTACCTTTTCAAGTCTTCCAATCTGTGTAGGGCTGACAGTGAGGATGGCCAGCGCATACTCGATGCGTGAAAGCACAAGTCCTTGGAACAGAAGTATTAGCAGCCTTTGCTCGATATTGGCAGTCGCCATGACTCTCATCGGTGACAAACCTTTTCATGGCTTGTTTTGATATACTGGTAATTGATAGCCTAATTATACGGCTTCATGACAAAACACAATTACGACTCATTGAACGACGTTAAAGGACATCGACGTCCGGTAGGAACATTCATGAGCCATAGGTGACATCAGGCTGTCATCCAGCTACTAACGGTAAAAAAGTAAAAAGTAAATAAATTTAACATAGGTACTTGGAATGATTGAACCTTAAATGAGCTTTGAACAATGTCATACGTGAAATGAAAAGCAGTGCATCGAATATCCTAGGCATACGTGAGATGCCATTGGAAGGAACGGGGCAAAATTATAACTGACAAACACACAGTAATTTATTCTGGAGATTATACACACGAATAAGGAGTAGGACTAATATTTGATAAAATAATCAATCAATCAATCAATCATGTGCCATGCCGGAAAGCGTGGGCGGTCATGATTCGCCATTTCACTCGATCACCAGAGTCGTGGATCAGCTCAGTGTTCCTGTCTCGTCCATGCCATGTGGCCAAGCCATCCAGGTATTTTCCTCTCGGTCTTCCTCTTGGTCTGTTCCCTTCGATCTTGCCAGCTGTCACTAAGTTCTCCAGTCCATTTCTTCTCATAATATGTCCAACAAATTTTGACTGTCTACGTCTAATTTCTCTAATCAGACTACGATTTTCATTTGTCTCTTGTAGTACTTGGTCATTAGGTTTTTCTATCTGTCCATGGTATTCTTTGCATTTTCCTCAGAAACCACATTTCTGCAGCCATCAGATGTTTTTCAGCTTGACTGCACATTGTCCAAGTTTCACATCCATACAAAAGAACAGGCTCTATGTATCCCCTCAACACTCTTTTTCTCGTTTCAATTGACATCATTTTATTGGTCAGAATGTTTTTCATCTTGCTAAAGGCTACTTTCGCAATGGCGATTCTTGTTCTAATCTCTTCAAGGCATCTGCCATCAGATGTTATGACTGTTCCGAGATAATTGAACCGATTCACTTGTTGAAGAATATTCCCATTTACTTGTATATTACATTGTGGTACTTCGTTCTTCCTAGTGACGACCATAACCTGTGTCTTCCTACAATTTAATTCCAACCCCAGCTGCTCACTGTGTACAACCACAGAGTCTACTAATTGTTGCAGATCCTGTGCATTGTCTGCAATCAATACTGTATCATCTGCATATCTAATGTTATTTATGTTTCGTCCTCCAATGCTGATTCCAATTAGGTCTTCTACATTTCTGAAAATATTTTCACTGTATAGGGAAAAAAGATCTGGAGACATTACACATCCCTGCCTAACACCTCTCTTAATAGGTTGGTATTGTCCTACTTCATTATCAATCCTTATGGCAGCTTGTTGTTTCCAATATATGTTTTTTATAAGTCTAATGTCTTTCCCATCAATTTGTAGATCTGCAAGCATATCCACAATGTTGACATGTCTAACTCTATCAAAAGCCTTTGTGTAGTCAATAAAGCAAAGATGTATATCCTTGTTTACTTCTAAAGCACGTTCAATAACTGTTCGCAGCATATACACAGCATTTACTGTACCCTTTCCTTCTACAAAACCACATTGTTCTTCCCCTATTTCAGGTTGTATTTTCTTCCTCACTCTTTGCATGATAATTCGTAACAAAATCTTTGTGATGTGACTCATTATACTAATTGTTCTATGTTGATCACATTCTAAGGCTCCTGATTTCTTTGGGATTGCAATAAATACAGAATTACATAATTCAGAAGGTATATCTCCAGTATCATATAATGTGTTCAGCAGTCTAGTGACTTGCTCTAGTCCAAATTCTTCTAGAGCTTTAATCATTTCTGTTGTGATGTTATCTGCACCGGGGGCCTTGCCAGCTTTCATATGCTTAAGAACATTTTGAACCTCCATCTTTAAAATTGCTGGTCCTTCATTATTAAATCTAATAGCATACTGTTCCTCTCTGTTATCATTATACAGGTCTTTCACATAATCTGTCCATACATGTAGAATCTGATCTTTTTCTATTATGACTTTGCCATCTTTAGTTTTTAGACAGCCTGTTGATGTACTTGTTCTTTTATTAGTAAGTTCCTGAATTCTTTTGTGCACTAATTTGGTATTTTGACTGTTGTGTTGTTTTTCAATTTCTAAGCACTTTTCCTCAAGCCATGATTCTTTTGCCTTCCTACATAATATTCTGACTTGTCTGTGAATTTCTTCATATTTGGCAGGATTATTTTTGTTGAGTCTTCTTGTTTCCATTAAGTGTAAAATTTCCTCAGTCATCCATTTCTTACGACCCACCTTCTTTAATTTTGGAATAGTTGTTTCTGCAGCCACATTGATTGAATTCTTTAACATTTCCCATTGATCATCCACATCCTGGAATAGGATCTCTAGATCAGACAATATTTCAAATCTGTTCTGTACTTCTATGTTGAATTTGTTTTGTATGTCCTTGTCATTACTCAATGTACACAAATCATATTTAGTGTTCCCTGTTGTATACTTGAATTTCTTCAACTTTATCCTTAATGTTCCTGTGAGTAGTCTGTGGTCACTATAACAATCAGCACTGGGAACTGTTTTTGCTACTGTTAGCGCGTTTCTAAATCTTCTGCTAATGAGAATGTAGTCAATCTGGTTTCTAATCCTGCTATCAGGACTCCTCCAGGTCCATAATCTTCTAGGGTGTTGCTTGAACCAGGTGTTTCCTACAATCATTTCCTGTTCTTTTGCCCACTCTACTAGTCTGTATCCTCTTTCATTTCTCTCTCCTAAACCATAGTTTCCTACTGTGTATCTATCCCCTTGATTTCCTACTTTTGCATTGAAGTCCCCTATTATGATGTTTATTTCTGAATTTTTACATTTCTTTAAGGCAGACTCTATGTCATTATAAAATTCCTCTACACTATCTTCACTGGACTCTCCTGTTGGGGCATATACTTGAATAACATTTATGCTAAAAGGTCTGCCACTCAATTTAACTAGTATAGCTGAGTCAATTAATGGTAGCTGGCGCATTTTATATAGAGTTATTATGGTAAAAATGAAAGGCATCAATAGAGATACTGCACAAGTATACGCACCAACAACAAGCAGTAGTGTTGAAGTAATACAGCGCTATTGATGGAGTAGAAATGACGATGTCTAAAATTAAATCAAGAAATAAAAAAGCACTAGGTGATGTTAATGCAATAGTAGGTAAGGACAAAATGGAGGATGTAGTGGAGAATTTTGGTTTAGGGACACCAAAATTAAAGAGTAGAGAAACTAATAGAATTGTCAAATATCAATGATATGATCATTGGAAACATCTGGTATTAACGCCATAAAAGACGACTTTACACACGGAAAAACCCTGATAAGACAATACGCAATCAAATTTACTTCATGCTTAGTGATAAACGGTTATGCAATGCGTTATTTTATGTTAAGACAATGCCGGGTGCTGACTGTAATAGTTATCATGTGCCACTTGCCATGATGCGATATAGGGTTATTTGAGGGTTGTTCACGCCGTGGTTTTACTCTTTTTCTTTTTCTTCTGGCTCGTTGTCTTCATCTTGACAAATTGTATTTCATCAGGATCCAGACAGTTATATCGGAATATAACCCAGTGTCAAGCAGGAAAAGCCTAGCTCTCTGCACATGGTAAAAGGTGTTAAGACAGAAAACAGAGTTGTTAAGGTGGCCAGTGTAAGCCTGTGTTTAGAAAGAAGGCTAAGACCACAAGGAAAATCGTACTGCATAGGGAATGCACATCATTCAAATACAGACAACAGCTTCCAATCAAGCGATAGAAGCACTTCGAGTTGTGATAAGAAGAGACAGGGCCAGATGAGCATGTGCTAGGCGGCATAAGATCCAGTACCACTATACAGTATAAAGCGTGTGTCAGTTCTACACACACACACACATACACACACACACACACACGCACACAAGTAAATTGAAGAAATGACCATTCTAATTACATCCTTTGATTAAATGACTTGACTTTCACTTGACGTCGTTTAACACAGACCTGCTGTGCTAGACATCTGACAAAAGGGTAGTTAGCCATTGTTTTCTTTCTTTGTAATGAGGAAACTGCTCGGTGTTCATAGCTATTGTATCTATAAATCAATCTTCTTCCGACCGGAGTGACGACACTTGAGACCATAGACAGCTCCATAAACTACCCGTTTCAATGATTATCAAGTGAATGGAAACAATATAAAAGAAGTCAATGTAATAAACTAGTTGTAAAAGCTATAACAATATAAATGTATGTTTAAAGTTAGTTGCATTTCGTTTACAGAACAATGCAATCGATCCCATAATGTGTCAATGTTTCTGATTTACTAGACAAGTTTGCGTTTAGTAGTTTGCCATTGTTTTCTGAACCACCGACGCTTACACAGTTCAACACAGACTGTCTGCTTAGACATCTTCTGCAGCTGATTTCCATTGTGGTATGTGGGATTGTGAGTCGCGTTCACTACCTCTTCGCCACAGACGTCGGCACATGTGGGATTGCCGAGGTAAAGTCAGCGGTTAGTCAGATGAGGAATATGTTCAAGCAACTGAATGGAAACGGGATTATAAGAGCTGTATTGAGCTAATCAGTGTGTGCGAAGGCGAATCATAGACAATTAGAAGACACGAAATTAATTGGCGTGAAGCTGTGAGGATTTGGTTTTATATGAGAATGATGAAAACATCGTGGACGGACAGAATGAGTAATAAAGATACCTTCAAAGAAGTTAAGAGGCTATGGCATGTGGTAAGGTTTACTTTATGTTAAACAGTGCCTCTTGTCATTGCACACACACACACACGCACACACACACACACGCACACACACACACACACATACACACACGCACACGCACACACACACTCACTCACGCACACACATACACACACAGACACACACGCACACGCACACTCACGCACACACACACACACACTCACTCACACACACACACACACACACACACACACACACACACACACATATATTCAACTCCCCCTCCCCACACACTCACTTTTCTGTTCACTCTACATCCATCAATGTTACATGACTGCATCTTCCGGCTGTGAGTTGTTTTCTTTACACTGACACTACTGACACCCCTACTGCCCATTCTTGACACCCTCGGCTCAATGTAACTATCTCTGTGGAATACTTCATTCAAACCACATTAACCATTGCTCACCACGAGGTATCCTGCCTACTCCATATACCTGGCGGTGTGTGTCTTCAGTGTGTGTCATTCAAGACCTGCTTATCTTCAAGTAGTGGTCCTTGGTATCATTTAACTGCACTGTGACAGTGGTGGCATGAAGGAATATCATCAGCAGAGTTGATACAGAACACCACCGACCCTTATCTGTGGAGAGACATGAACGGCTGCGGCAGGTGGCAGGACACATGATGATGCTGACGATGGTCACCTATTCTTTCGTGCACCTACATCATGTGATGATCCTGTTTATTCACATACCCACAACAGCTTCCTGATACATGGCTTTTTTCATTTTTTTTTTTTTTGGTTTTAAAAACAATACATTACAAGCATACATTACATACACAGTTGTCATCGTAGGCGACTGTTTCTCTAAGCCTCCATACACAACACACACTGGACAGTCATGAACGGACCAAGTAAGGGGTAAAACAAGAATGCCCGTTGTCACCAAATTCCCGTATTAGAAAGACAATTAAAGTAAAACATGTTACATGTTTGGCGACTGAGAGTCATTGCAGCTGAACACCTCAAACGTCGACTTATCTTTTCTAGGATGACATAACTGCAGCGGTAAGGTAAACATCAGCAACTGCCCTAATTCATTCGTGTGTCAAAGATGGTCATCGATATCATACGTGCTTCTCCCCATTACATATCTCTACAACCAAGTTTGATATGATTATGAGACACATGCACATGTGCCAGCCAAACAATATTAAGTGCAGGTTTTATACATAGATGTAAAGAATCGGATATTGTAAAACATATATAGTACCGTCGGTAGACAGCACTTCCTTTGAGATATTATCTTCCACATGTGGTCACATAATGGAGAAATAAAATATTGCAATCGCTTGAATTAATTTTGTTAGATATTAGATCATAGAAACAAGAGCTTTATTATTTGTCATGCTGTACTGTATTCTTTTTAATATTTGATTACACACGTTTTTATTTATATTTCAGCACAATATGTTTCTTGTCTCCCCATGCTGCTTTAAACATCATTATTATTTATGTCCCTTGACACCACGATTCCCCATTATACATATTTCTACATTTTTTGCCTATGAAGCACTACAATGATCGAAGCGAGTTGCAATATTCATAACGCAATGAGGAAATTGGGTAGTACACACAATACCAGAGGTCACTAGTTAAATGTACTGTACATTATTTCAAGTCTATACTTTGCACTTGTAATTACTGCATTTGCCTTTCTCCACCATTACTATGCTGCTGGGGTGGTGATCAGTGTCATGGTGTCTCAGGATAATAAACATTCCATGCCAATCAACGTGGGCTTCCTGTTTCACCATCTCATACAATCACCAGAGTCATGGACCAGCTTTGTGTTGTTTCTCTATCATTCAACGTGGCCAGATATTTATTTCTCTTCTTTCCTCTTCTATTTTCCCCTTCAAAAGTGAATTTAGGATCCACTTCTAGCACGCAAAATGAATAATGTTCCCATTACCATCAGGCACATATGTATCTGCTAGTCAAATATGTTTAGACATACATAAGACACTTAGGATACAATTGAAAGGCTACTAGACTTGATATATTACATTTTATATGCATAACCAATAATCTGCTTGTTTTATATTAACCGTTAAGTGAGAAATCTTACTGTCGAATTTAAAAGAAATGGAAACTTATATTTTAAATATATTTTGCAACTTCAAAAATAATATGTGCCGGCTTGCAAAAAAATAATACGGATTTGGTTCAAATTATATCACTCGTTTAACAGGCTGAAAAAGTATACACACCAATAAAAATGTCTCATGTTTTCCCTTGTGGTGAAATATATCACTTGGTGAAATACAGTCCCGGTAAACATCAGTGTTCCAGAAGTTGCATAGATTCATGACATGGGCACATGCCTGTGCTGTTTCTATCCATGCCTGCTACATCACAGGAGACGGGCGATATTCACCGGAAATATCACTATCAGAGATTAAATACACGTTCTTGCTTTTGCTTAGCGTAGCCACCTTAATCCATTTACACGGACAACCTCCCGGCAGACTCGAGTGTACGCCAGGAATCAACTGTGTATGTGGCAAAAAGAAAGTGCCATTTTGTGGCGTGTGTCTCATTAACCCAGAATAATATTATACGTAGGTGATAACGTTGTGCGTATTTACATCACCTATACCTATGATACCTGACATATCACATGGCTAAGGTCAAGTCTTCACTACGGCAGACTAGTTGAGTTGAGTTGAGTCAAAAACCGACATCATTGCATTCGGGGCATTCCAATAAGCGCTCAGTCCAAATCTTAAACAACCAGCAACGAATTCCAAGTATCATGGTATCCGTTGTAATCTGATAATACAGTGGTTCTCAAACTTTTGTGGCCCATGCACCCATTCACTACATTTTCACAACGTCATTTCCCCCTCTCCCATTTCGTATTTCCCCCCTATCCTCCCCTCTCCCTACATAGTATACGTACAAATGGAAGCTAAATTTAATAACACATATTAGAACAAGACTAGACGGCTACATAAAACGTGATTTCTGGGTCTACTTACGTTATAAAATGAATTTCAGAAGTACAGAGCCGTAAAGTATAGATGGGATAACAATATAAAGTAATCCGTTCTTATATTAATGCGATCTTGAAATAATCTCTCCCCTCACTCCCTCTCCAGGAAACCCTAACATTCCTCCTTGGGGGGGGGGGGGGGTGTTCCTCACGGTTGAGAACCTGTGTGATAAATTTCCATCTTGCTTTACCTCTGAGTGACAACTGCCGACCAGATCCCCTGACAACATCTTGCTGCTGCATTCTCTCTAGACCATGATAGTCCATCTGCGCCTCCGCACTATTCACACGCTCCCTAATGGCCCTCACCAGGTCTATCTTATCATGCATAAAATCAACCCTTAATGGTGCCACACCCGCCAATCTGCTGCCTGTTCATTTCCAAGCACATCAGAGTGCCCTGGATAAAAGATCCAGCGAATACTCACAACCGCGACCTCTGAATCGGTGCATGCCATTCTGCACGATGGATGCCAGTATTCACCTGTGTCAGCATGCTTGAGAATCAGGTAAAATCATAAGATGCGAAAACAGTTTGTTCTCCAACCAGCGGAAAGTTGCAGTAACCACCTTCACCTTCATTCTCAGACTTGAGGTTGTGCTGTTTGACAAGCTCTCTTGTACTAAACATTGGTCATTTGCTTTTGCTGTATCCCCAGGCACTCCTTGCCTCTTACAACAGCGTCATCGGTATAGATAATCACATGGTCCGGACGAGAGTAGACAAATGAATTAATTGCCGAATCTCTACTTTCCTAGCTCCTGCTGGCCATTCCCTACACTCAAGGTCCAATGTGATTATAACCCCACAAAGTCTGAATTTCTATTCGGAACTCTGACCTAATTCTAGCCTCTGTCAATTTTCTCAAGTGTGCACACTTCTCTGATAGTATCGTCTGATTGAGTTAATCGCCATCTACCTCTTAGCAGCATGTGGCCCTTGCTGCATGCAGGGAATCATGTAGGAGGTGTTCCTTCTCCCCAGCTATATTGAGGTATGACCTTGCCTGCAACGACTTGAATTGGCCTACAATGGTCGGCAACGCCAGGATGTTTTGCATATACACTGTTGGGGTGCCCTTGCAAATCCCAGAATCACTCTCATGGCTTCATTCTGTATGTGCTCTTTTTTTAAACTAGCTGACAATTTGAGCCAGGGAGCATTTCTAGTCCGTAATCTAATACTGAAATGATTAAGTTCTGAAAAAGTGTGAATAGCATGTTCTGCCGCATTCCCGTTACTGTCATTTCCGTCTGTGCATTAAGCCCCTTCTGACATTGTGTAACCACCACTTCAACATGATCCATAACGGACAGGCTTCAATGAATAGTGATTCCCTGGTACTTTAGTCTGCTTTCTCTATTCACATGCCTACCGTTTATTGTTCAGCTTAAGAGGTCAGCGTTAACAATCATATTGTCCAGAGAAAACCACACGACAGATGTATTTTCTACGTTAATGGCATCATTCACCTCCGTACACCAATCAATCACTTTGTTCATTGTCACTTGAAGCTCCTGAATTGTTTGATTTCTGTCCATCCGATGCCCGAATGCGAGAACATCATCTGCAAATGTTAGTATTCGTCCAGCCCTTGTGTAGTGAGTAATACAGTTTCGAGCAGCCTGCGTGGCTCCTAGCCGCCAAGGGGTGCCTTATATGAGCTTAGTAAATTATTCGCTCTGCCGTCCCAATATGGAACCTTCAAAAAAGAGAGATCGGAAACATCTACTAATTGAAATCAAATGCGAATGAAAACCAATTATTAGGGATAGGATTACATGTTAGGGTTAGGGTTACATACAAGAGGTTTCTCATAAGTCTTTAGCCTGACCATGCAGGAGTAGGTGGAGAAAATTGAAATTTGGCACAGTGCTTATTCCTTCTCAGTGTAGCCAGCACCTCAATTTATGCATTTCTGCCATCTCTGCGTGACCTTGAAAAGACCCTCAGAATAAAATTACATATTTTTCGAACTAAACCAGTTATCTCAAGCTAGTATGACATCTTCGTCAGTGTCAACACGATTTACTTTCAGCTGTTTATTCAGATTTGGGAAAAGAAAAAACAATTCTGATGGAGCCAAATCTGGAGAATATGGTGGGTGTGGAAGAATTTCAATATTCAAATCGTTGGCGGTTTGCAGCATAAGATGTTGTCGTGACTTCCTTTAAAGTGTCGTCCCTGGAGTGAGGAGAGTCAACACCCACATTATAATTTTTCTTCCCTTTCAATATCCTGGAGAATCCACCAGCTTCCGTCCAACACACTCCATCAGCCCATGGACACCTTTTCCTATCACTCTCTCACTGTCGTACTATGCCCTCTCTCATACTTCCCCAACGCAACATATTCAACAACTCTTGCTTCTAAAAATTAATAAAGATTAATTTATTAAAAGAAAAGTGTAACGTATATGAGACGTGTATGCGAAGAAAATGTGTGATGTGTTCTATAATGTGTGTAGGATCGGACTCTCAGATAATAGCATAGTCAGTTCATCCTTGCAAGGACACACCATAGCACGTTAAGTCAGAACAAGTCCACCTCACCCGGTACTGTATCTCTCCTGCCGGACACCGACTGTCATCTGTAGCTACCTGGTAATCCATCTTCCTGATCATCCGAAATAGATACTGTTTGTAAATTACAGCTGATCATGGACCGGTTGCCCAATGCACATAATTTCCTATCGTTCTTAAAGAATGCACAAATCCTTTGTAGTGAGTATTTAGGTATCACTGTTATTGTTACTATACTTGAACCTAACTAGTGTCTATCTAGGTTCAGGTATCATGTCTTTTGAACTATTTCACTAGAATATATCACACCATGTGACTATTATATTGATGTTCTTGTTTAGGTACCAATGTTCTTATGCTGTGTTGCATTAACAATCATCACCCATCTTAGGTGAACCATCTTTCTTCTCGGACGTTATTCCTTTTTTTGTAAGAAACATTTTTGTGTCCAACTGGTGTTTTGTCTAATTTGACGTTGCACTTCATCAAACCCAGTGTTGAACTTCCTTGTAACTGGTATGGAACCTGTGAGAAAAACAATACATCTGGTGATAGTACTAGTCACTGATCCTACCGGCTGAGTGTAAGTTTATTGCCTTGCTCAGTTATTTTATAGCTAACTTAACTCTGTCATAGAGCATATTAGCTCCTCACCTACGTCCGAATCAGGCGATGACAAGGAAAGACCCATAAACAGAGTGTACAACTTCAGTGGGCAAACCATTGAAAGATCCCCCCATTGGACACTTTCCCCATCTAAAATCTCTCCAATTATCACCCCTCTATCCTATTCATCCTAGCAGAGCCAATCATCACTTCACTACTCTAACTAGTTCTCAACTAACAGTGCTAATCATCACACTCTAGTTTTAACAAGGCTACAGCCTATATTAATTAGGCCTAAATAGACTATATTGACTACCTTATGCAAAACCGCCTCATTCCGGGATGGCTGCTACACTTTGCCATAACGACACATGCTAGTTAATGTTAAATTAATCTAACACTGTAGAGCTCTCCCACAAACACGTCCATCATAATCCACGGTTTTGGTTCAACACTGTTTCTCCCAATCATGGTTTATGGCAAAACCTAAAATTGGTCACGTGACGGTATTCTTCCTGTCCACACAGGTGTTATTTGGGCACATCATCCATTGTCAAGAATCTATCCTCCTTGGCTCAATCAATGTCAGAGTTGTCATCACTTGTTTTGACTCCCACAACAAGCTAGCGAGTTCCTGTGTGCTCCCAACATCGGGTTTCCACAACAAACCGCCAATCTTCTTGATGTCCGGAAACTCTAAATGACAGACTGATTGTTTTCTTCCGAGCTGAGTACTTCCGCTTTCAATCCGACCTGTTTATAAACTGTCAAAGCGATGTATGGACTCATCTCACTCACTTCCAAATGTTCCCATGTTGTCGACCCAATGTAACCCCGTGCAGCTGCAACTATTTACCGTCCTTGGGATTTTGACATCCAATTTGTTTTTTCTCTTAGTTAACATAGTTTAGGCTTTGCAGATAGGCCGGTTAATCAGAAAGTCTCTATAATAATCAACTGGTTAAACGCGGGGTTTTATTTTTGTGACTCTTAAGAGAGTAGTCCATCTCACTCTTCTCCACCGTAAGTTTAATCCAGATGATTCATTCCTCTTCTTCAGGAGCTGGGTGTCTTGACAAGAAGTCCGCTCCAACATTTTCCTTCCCAGGAATGTACTCCACTGTGAAATTATAGGGTTGAAGTAACAACGACCACCGCATCAAACGGGCGTTGAGCTTCTGAGAAGTAGCCAGGAACATCAGGGGCTGATGATCCGACTGGACTCGAAACTTAACTCCATACAAATAGGGCTGGAATTTTTGCACTGCCCATACGAGAGACAAGCACTCTCTCTCTCTCTCGACGGTCGAATAATTCCTCTCCGCCTGGAGTAGTTTCTTGCTTGCGTATGCCACAGGTTTCAAAACCGAAGCATCGTCTTTTCCTTCCTGTAACAGAGCTGCCCCAATCCCAATCGCACTCGCATCCGTTCTCAAAACAAATGGTTTGGAAAGGTCAGGGAGCTGTAATACAGGTTTGCTGACCAAGGCCTCCTTTAACTGACTATAGGCATTCTCACATTCTGGTGTCCAAATGATTTGGTCCGGGAATCCCTTTTTCAAGGTTTCCGTCAATGGAGCTCCCAGTTCTGTGAAATGTGGGATAAATTTGTGGTAGAACCCACACAACGAGAGAAAAGATCGCACATCCTTCTTCGTTTTTGGCCTTGGTGCATTTCTGATTTTCTTCAGGTTCTTCTCTTCTGGGACAATGTGTCCTGGAGTGATGGTGTGACCTAGAAATTCCAGAATCTGGTAACCAATCATACACTTGGTTGGACGAGCAGTAAGCCCTGCTTCCTTGAGCCTATTAAAGACTCTCTCCAAGGATTGCAAGTGGTCATCCACTTTTTGTAGATTGTAAGAAACCTGACAATGTCTCTTGTTGGTGGAACTAGTGGAAGATAATGTTATGTCTCTTGTTGGTGGAACTAGTGGAAGATAATGTTATGTCTCTTGTTGGTGGAACTATTGGAAGATAATGTTATGTCTCTTGTTGGTGAAATTAGTGGAAGATAATGTTATGTCTCTTGTTGGTGAAATTAGTGGAAGATAATGTTATGTCTCTTGTTGGTGAAATTAGTGGAAGATAATGTTATGTCTCTTGTTGGTGAAATTAGTGGAAGATAATGTTATGTCTCTTGTTGGTGAAATTAGTGGAAGATAATGTTATGTCTCTTGTTGGTGAACTTAGTGGAAGATAATGTTATGTCTCTTGTTGGTGAACTAGTGGAAGAGTAATGTTATGTCTCTTGTATGGTGAAATTAGTGGAAGAGTAATGTTATGTCTCTTGTTAGTGAAATTAGTGGAAGAGTAATGTTATGTCTCTTGTTGGTGAAATTAGTGGTAAGATAATGTTATGTCTCTTGTTGGTGAAATTAGTAGGAAGATAATGTTATGTCTCTTGTTGGTGGAACTAGTAGTAAGATAATGTTCTGTCTCTTGCTGGTGGAACTATTAGAAGATAATGTTCTGTCTCTTGTTGGTGGAACTAATAGAAGACACTGTTATGTCTCTTGCTGGTGGAACTAGTGGAAGACAATGTTCTGTCTCTTGCTGGTGGAACTAGTGGAAGACAATGTTCTGTCTCTTGCTGGTGGAACTAGTAGAAGATAATGTTCTGTCTCTTGTTTGTGGAACTAGTGGAAGACACTGTTCTGTCTCTTTTTGGTGGAACTAGTAGAAGACAATGTTCTGTCTCTTGTTGGTGGAACTAGTAGAAGACACTGTTCTGTCTCTTGTTGGTGGAACTAGCAGAAGACAATGTTCTGTCTCTTGTTGGTGGAACTAGTAGAAGACACTGTTCTGTCTCTTGTTGGTGGAACTAGTAGAAGACAATGTTCTGTCTCTTGTTGGTGGAACTAGTAGAAGACACTGTTCTGTCTCTTGTTGGTGGAACTAGTAGAAGACACTGTTCTGTCTCTTGTTGGTGGAACTAGTAGAAGAAACTGTTCTGTCTCTTGTTGGTGGAACTAGTAGAAGACAATGTTCTGTCTCTTGTTAGTGGAACTAGTAGAAGACAATGTTCTGTCTCTTGTTGGTGAAGCCAGTAGAAGACAATGTTATGTCTCTTGTTAGTGGAACTAGTGGAAGACAATGTTCTGTCTCTTGTTGGTGAAGCCAGTAGAAGACAATGTTCTGTCTCTTGTTAGTGGAACTAGTGGAAGACAATGTTCTGTCTCTTGTTGGTGAAGCCAGTAGAAGACATTCTTCTGTCTCTTGTTAGGGGAACTAGTGGAAGACAATATTCTGTCTCTTGTTGGTGAAGCCAGTAGAAGACATAGTTCTATCTCTTGTTATTGGAACTAGTGGAAGACAATGTTCTGTCTCTTGTTGGTGAAGAAAGTAGAAGACAATGTTCTGTCTCTTGTTAGTGGAACTAGTGGAAGACAATGTTCTGTCTCTAGTTGGTGAAGCCAGTAGAAGACAATGTTCTGTCTCTTGTTAGTGGAACTAGTAGAAGACACTGTTCTGTCCCTTGTTGGTGGAACTAGTAGAAGACACTGTTCTGTCTCTTGTTGGTGGAACTAGTAGAAGACAATGTTCTGTCTCTTGTTGGTGAAGCCAGTAGACGATAATGTTCTGTCTCTTGTTAGTGGAACTAGTGGAAAACAATATTCTGTCTCTTGTTAGTGGAACTAGTAGAAGACACTGTTATGTCTCTTGTTGATGGAACTAGTAGAAGACAATGTTCTGTCTCTTGCTGGTGAAACTAGTGGAAGACAATGTTATGTCTCTTGTTAATGGAACTAGTAGAAGACAACGTTATGTCTCTTGTTGGTAGAACTAGTGGAAGATAATGTTATGTCTCTTGTTGGTGGAACTAGTGGAAGATAATGTTATGTCTCTTGTTGGTGGAACTAGTGGAAGATAATGTTATGTCTCTTGTTGGTGGAACTAGTGGAAGATAATGTTATGTCTCTTGTTGGTGGAACTAGTCGAAGATAATGTTATGTCTCTTGTTGGTGAAATTAGTGAAAGATAATGGTGTGTCTCTTGTTGGTGAAATTAGTGGAAGATAATGTTATGTCTCTTGTTGGTGAAATTAGTGGAAGATAATGTTATGTCTCTTGTTGGTGAAATTAGTGGAAGATAATGTTATGTCTCTTGTTGGTGAAATTAGTGGAAGATAATGTTATGTCTCTTGTTGGTGAAATTAGTGGAAGATAATGTTATGTCTCTTGTTGGTGGAACTAGTGGAAGATAATGTTATGTCTCTTGTTGGTGAAATTAGTGGAAGAGTATGTTATGTTTCTTGTTGGTGAAATTAGTGGAAGTTAATGTTATGTCTCTTGTTGGTAAAATTAGTGGAAGATAATGTTATGTCTCTTTTTGGTGAAATTAGTGGAAGATAATGTTATGTCTCTTGTTGGTGGAACTAGTGGAAGATAATGTTATGTCTCTTGTTGGTGAAATTAGTGGAAAATAATGTTATGTCTCTTGTTGGTGGAACTAGTGGAAGATAATGTTATGTATCTTGTTGGTGAAATTAGTGGAAGATAATGTTATGTCTCTTGTTGGTGGAACTAGTGGAAGATAATGTTATGTCTCTTGTTGGTGAAATTAGTGGCAGATAATGGTATGTCTCTTGTTGGTGGAACTAGTGGAAGATAATGTTATGTCTCTTGTTGGTGGAACTAGTGGAAGATAATGTTATGTCTCTGGTTGGTGAAATTAGTGGAAGATAATGTTATGTCTCTTGTTGGTGATATTAGTGGAAGATAATGTTATGGCTCTTGTTGGTGAAATTAGTGGAAGATAATGTTATGTCTCTTGTTGGTGAAATTAGTGGAAGATAATGTTATGTCTCTTGTTGGTGAAATTAGTGGAAGATAATGTTATGTCTCTTGTTGGTGGAACTAGTGGAAGATAATGTTATGTCTCTTGTTGGTGAAATTAGTGGAAGATAATGTTATGTCTCTTGTTGGTGGAACTAGTGGAAGATAATGTTATGTCTCTTGTTGGTGAAATTAGTGGAAGATAATGTTATGTCTCTTGTTGGTGGAACTAGTGGAAGATAATGTTATGTTTCTGTTTGGTGAAATTAGTGGTAGATAATGTTATGTCTCTTTTTGGTGAAATTAGTGGAAGATAATGTTATGTTTCTTGTTGGTGAAATTAGTGGTAGATAATGTGGTGTTTCTTGTTGGTGAAATTAGTGGATAGGGATACACAAAGTGGAGAGTGGAAAAGAAGAAGTAACAAAGACATTTATGATGTGTTTAAGTCCCCTCTAATCACTGGTATTATAAAGGCTAATAGACTACAATGGCTGGGGCATATAGAAAGAATGGAAGATAATAGGGAAACAAAACTCGCTTACACTCAGGAAATAAATGACCGTAGACCCCGAGATAGACCAAGAAGACGGTGGAGAGATAATACATGTACAGACCTACAAGCACTTGGAATCAACGACTGGCAAGAGAAGGTCCACCAGAGAGACGAATGGAGACGGATTGTATTTGCAGCAAAGAACCTCAATGGCTCGGAAAGCTGAAGAAGAAGAAGAAATTAGTGGTAGATAATGTTATGTCTCTTGTTGGTGAAATTAGTGGAAGATAATGTTATGTCTATTGGTGGTGAAATTAGTAGTAGATAATGTTATGTCTCTTGTTGGTGGAACTAGTGGAAGATAATGTTATGTTTCTTGTTGGTGAAATTAGTGGTAGATAATGTTATGTCTCTTGTTGGTGAAATTAGTGGAAGATAATGTTATGTCTCTTGTTGGTGAAATTAGTGGTAGATAATGTTATGTCTCTTGTTGGTGAAATTATTGGAAGATAATGTTATGTTTCTTGTTGGTGAAATTAGTGGAAGATAATGTTATATCTCTTGTTGGTGAAATTAGTGGAAGATAATGTTATGTCTCTTGTTGGTGAAATTAGTGGAAGATAATGTTATGTCTCTTGTTGGTGGAACTAGTCGAAGATAATGTTATGTCTCTTGATAGTGAAATTAGGGAAAGAGTATGTTAAGTCTCTTGTTGGTGAAATTAGTGGAAGATAATGTTATGTCTCTTGATGGTGAAATTAGTGGAAGATAATGTTATGTCTCTTGTTGGTGAAATTAGTGGAAGATAATGTTATGTCTCTTGTTGGTGAAATTAGTGGAAGATAATGTTATGTCTCTTGTTGGTGAAATTAGTGGAAGATAATGTTATGTCTCTTGTTGGTGAAATTAGTGGAAGATAATTTTATGTCTCTTGTTGGTGAAATTAGTGGAAGATAATGTTATGTCTCTTGTTGGTGGAACTAATGGAAGATAATGTTATGTCTCTTGATGGTGAAATTAGGGGAAGAGTATGTTAAGTCTCTTGTTGGTGAAATTAGTGGAAGATAATGTTATGTCTCTTGTTGGTGAAATTAGTGGAAGATAATGTTATGTTTCTTGTTGGTGAAATTAGTGGAAGATAATGTTATGTTTCTTCTTGGTGAAATTAGTGGAAGATAATGTTATATCTTTTTGGTGAAATTAGTGGAAGATAATGTTATGTCTCTTGTTGGTGAAATTAGTGGAAGATAATGTTATGTCTCTTGTTGGTGAAATTAGTGGAAGATAATGTTATGTCTCTTGTTGGTGAAATTAGTGGAAGATAATGTTATGTTTCTTGTTGGTGAAATTAGTGGAAGATAATGTTATGTCTCTTGTTGGTGAAATTAGTGGAAGATAATGTTATGTCTCTTGTTGGTGAAATTAGTGGAAGATAATGTTATGTTTCTTGTTGGTGAAATTAGTGATAGATAATGTTATGTCTCTTGTTGGTGAAATTAGTGGAAGATAATGTTATGTCTCTTGTTGGTGAAATTAGTGGAAGATAATGTTATGTTTCTTGTTGGTGAAATTAGTGGAAGATAATGTTATGTCTCTTGTTGGTGAAATTAGTGGAAGATAATGTTATGTCTCTTGCTGGTGGAACTAGTGGAAGATAATGTTATGTCTCTTGATGGTGAAATTAGTGGAAGATAATGTTATGTCTCTTGTTGGTGAAATTAGTGGAAGATAATGTTATGTCTCTTGTTGGTGGAACTAGTAGAAGACACTGTTATGTCTCTTGCTGGTGGAACTAGTGGAAGACAATGTTCTGTCTCTTGCTGGTGGAACTAGTGGAAGACAATGTTCTGTCTCTTGCTGGTGGAACTATTAGAAGATAATGTTCTGTCTCTTGTTGGTGGAACTAATAGAAGACACTGTTATGTCTCTTGCTGGTGGAACTAGTGGAAGACAATGTTCTGTCTCTTGCTGGTGGAACTAGTGGAAGACAATGTTCTGTCTCTTGCTGGTGGAACTAGTAGAAGATAATGTTCTGTCTCTTGTTGGTGGAACTAGTGGAAGAGTATGTTATGTCTCTTGTTGGTGAAATTAGTGGAAGAGTATGTTCAGTCTGTTTTATGACACTCTAGGAAGACTAAATGTTGTCTCTGTTGGTGTAACCAGTGAAAGTGTTCGTTTTGCCAATAATTAGTGGCATCAGTGGAATAGTAAGCTTTGTCTCTTGTTGGTGAAAAAAATGGAATAGTAAGTTCTGTGTCTTGTTGGTGAAATCGGTGAAAAAGCCAGTTTCGGCTCTAGCTGTTGAAGCTAGTGGGAAAATAAGCAGTGTCTCTTGTTACGTCCAGAAGGCCAAGGCAAACTACAGATCGTAAACTTGCCAAGATATCGTAAACAGCCAAACAATACTAGGGTTGACTGCGACATCCTGTAAAGAGTTTGCAACTAACATTAACTTGTTTGGGTGAAACCAGTGGAAAACTTAAGTCTATATAAACTAAGCATCTATCAGAGTGATGTTGGTGTAGAGATGCCCCTCCCTGTCAGGCACCAAAACACCATCTCTCCGGGGATTGTTCTCCAAGCCTCTACTTTCCCACTTCAAACTCAGAAATCTGCGGGTAATTTGTTGTTGTTATTGCGAACACGCAAATACGGGTGAAATCACGTCGTGCTTCTCACTAGCACAATCAGAATGGCAGAGATTAGGCCGAGGATTGTTGGGAATTTTGCACGGGATTTAGGCATTGCATTGTCAAAAGACTTCAACACACGGCCGGAGACAATAGCATGGAGAAACCGGCCATCATTAACATCATGTAAACAGGCGTAAGGATACTGACACAGCAAGTGTATAAACGAAAGGTTCCACTTTACACGCCTTGAGGCGTGTTGGACATATGGTACTAGCTTCACATGTAATAGACTAATAGACACTCTAGGGGCTATATAGTAAATATCACCTTCAGTTCTCAATATATTTCTTGGTACCCACTTTAGACTGAGTTAACATAGGAATTCAGGTCAATTAAACATAATTGCAGGCAGTGGCTGAAGGAATGTAATGTTGACACATCTCTTGAAGCATGTTCTCGATCACTGATGTTTGAATAAGGAATCGAGTATTTGAACTGGCTGCGATGATCACAGACGAGGAATGTTCCCATGTGCTGGCGGCAACACCAACACTCAGCGCTCAAGTCCTTCTACATCTGTAAGGAGAGACCGAGCACATTTGATCATAATTACCCTTGTGGTAAGTTTGAATACATATCTTTCTGCTTGACATTATAAACACGGAAATTTTTGGTGATCGCTGTTATGCACGGTAAAAGAAGAATATACATTGTCAATAAATAGGAACATATAGAATGGGAAATATTTATCTAAGGGACACAAGTCGTAGATTAGGCAGCAAGGAAGACAACCGGTTTGTTATATGTTTGCACAATTTTCCAGCTTGTTGAAAGAGTGATATATTTTCAAACTAATAATATTTACCTTATTTGCAAACCAAATATACGTTTTGCGAAGATAAGATAGCTTAAATATAAGTTTACATTTCTATTTAGATTCGACAGTAAGTGATTTTACTTAAAGAATAATATTTCACAATCAGATTGCTATGAAAATACTTTAATATATTAAGTCTACATTCCATTTGACTATACCATTCAACCACCTTTCTTTCTAATATTTAGCTGGCACTCACATGTGTGCCTTGAAATAATATTAAGGTATACCAGAATCAGGGCAACAGAAAGCAAATTATCTGATCATGATGATGATCCTGCGACACATGGCACTGACTACCACCCATGCAGCATATCGATAGAGAAAGGCAGATGAAGGAAACACAAGCACAAAGTATGGACTTGAAATAATATGAAGTTCTACAAGTCAACGCTAGTAATCTGTTTGCTACTCACCTTCGTCATTGCGTTATAAATATTGCCGCTCGTTTCCTTCATTGCAATGTTTCATGGGTGTAAAATGTAATTCTGCATAACTTGTAATCATGTTATCAAGGGACATAAAAAAATGATCTATAAAGCATCAAGGAAGACAAATAATTTATTTTATTGGAGTAAAAATGAAGACTGCGTAATGTAAATATTTAGTTTCAAGACATTATTGCATGATTTGCAAATAAATATATTGCACTTTTCAAAAGTGGCAACTAACACAAATTTATTTAATTGCGATATCTCTGATTTTCATTATGTGACCTTACTTGGCAGATAATGTCTCAAAGGACGTACAGTCGTACAGTCTACATACAGGATGCTGTACCTAGTGAAATATATGTTTAATTGCACTCTTGCGATGCTCTCTAAAATTATATTTTTGGCTGGCACATATGCATGTGCCTAACAGTGATATCGAATATCGTCGTAGACATATTTAATGGCGCCAAGGAACTAATGATATCAATGTTCGTATCTGATACTCGCGTTGATTACGAGTCTCTGGTGTTAGTTTAACGCTGCAGTTATTTTGGATCCTAATAATGACAACCCGAATTTGAGGTATTCAGCTTAAATAAATCTCAGTCGTCAAACATTAAACAGGGTTTACTTTAACTTTCTTTATAATACGAGAATTTGATAACAAAACATTTCCTTGTCTTAGCCGTTATTTGGTTTGTTCATCACCGTCCACGGTATAGTGTGTATGAAGGCTTTTAGAAAAAGCCGCTTATATTGGCAACCGTTTTTGTAGAGTATGAATACAACAGAGGTGACTACTATGTTTTGGTTCATACGGTTTTGGATATGGTGTAGGTCTGCAACTAGATTGGGAACTAGATTGCAACTGTTATATATAAACGACAGGTTTTTCTTCGTGGGACCATTGACACTCTGAAGCACACACTATTTTGCAGCAGCGGCTGCAATGTTTATGTGCAGATAATTATTGCACGAAGCTGTTTCCTGTTATTGTCTGTGGTGTGATAGGACTATCATGCTGTGGACCCGAATTCAGTTTTGAACCAGTTTTGCTGCATGGCAGTGAGTCTTGGAATGTAAACGAACGAATTAAGAAGAAATTAGAAACAACAGAGATGTGGTTCCTGAGACTAAGGTTGCGAATTCCTTGGACTGCCAGAGTAACTAACAACGACTGCCTGATACAGGTTAATGAAACTAGAACATTATATACAACAATAAGGAAGAGACAAACATCTTTCTTCGGTCATGTGATGCGAAGAGAGGCATTGAAGAACATCGTGACAACTGGAAAGATCGAGGAGAAGAGAGGCAAAGGCAGACCAAGATTAATGATGATGGATGGATTGAGACGGTGGCATGGAGGACTAACATCAGCAGACTTGATCCAGAACACCAACGACCAAGATCTGTGAACGCGCCATGAACGCACTTGATGATGATGATGATGAATTCACGAAGGAATAGGTGGTTAATCTTTTTCTCACGTCAATATCAGCCTACTACGTACGAGAGATGTGCGAAAGAGATGTATAATGTCTCCGATAATTTGTTCCTATACATAGAACACATTTTCAGAAATTTAGAAGATATGAGAGGAATCACCATCGGGGGATAACATCAGTAACATTAGATATGCGGATGATACAGTATTGAATTCTGACAATGAGCCGGATCTGAAACAGTTAGTAGATGCGGTTATTGTACACAGTGAAAACAATATTGTTAATAGTAAATTGTAAGAAGACAGAGATTATGGTCGTCACTTGGAAGAAGAAAACGCCACAATGAAATATACAATTAAATGGGAGTATTCTTAAAAGGTGAATCGGTACAATTATCTAAGAACAGTCATAACATCTGATGAGTGACGCCTTAAAGAGATTAGAACATGAATCACCATGCCACCTTTTGCAAGATGGAAAACATACTGACCATTAAAAAGATGCCATTTGCAACGAGAACAGGAGCTGTGATGTGACACATGGAAACTTTCATTTTGTGTGGATGCGAAGCTTGGACAATGAGCACACAAGCTGAAAACAACATTCTAATAGCTGTGGAAATTTGGTTTCTAAGAATATTGCAAAGAACACCATGGACAGACAGAAAAACCAAGACCAAGTCTTGCAAGAAACAAATGAAAACGTAAACAGATTAGCGGAATTGGCCGCAGTCAGTCGCAATTTGTGGGTCACATTATGAAAAGAAATAAATTAGAGATCTCGGTGACAACTGGCAAGATTGATATGAAAAAAAAACAAGGTGAAGGCCGAGAAGTAAATACATTGATGGCTTGACTACGTGGTATGGTCGAGACAAGAACATGGAGCTTATCCACGTCTATAGTGATAGGGAGAAATGGCGAAACATGACCGCATTCGCTTAATAGGCTGGCACATGATGCTGATGATGATGTTAGTGTACACAGTAAGCAACAATGGTTACATTTGTATTGCAAGGAAACCTACATTTTGATCAAAGAAGAAATAAATACCACATTGAAACATCCAGGTAACAGCGGTATGACTATAACAAGTGAATAGGTGCAATTATAATAGTATAGTAAACCATCTGACAGATGACGGTTGATTAGTAAGAATATCCATTTTAACAGTAGCAATTTACTCCATTGCAAACATACTTGCAAAATAAGAAGCTGAATTACAAAACCACGTGGATAGTCAAAACGAAATGTGCAAGGAATATAACATAAACATTAGCCCAAGTAAAACATAGATATTAACTATAAACACAGAAGAAAAAGCAACAACCATTCACCTAAACGAACGCTCCCTGAAACAAATAAAGAACTGCAAGTACCTAGGACATGCAATAAAATCAAATGGCTAATCAGAAGACGAGATCGAAAGTAGATGCAATACGACAGATAGCAACAATACTAAAGAACACGCATGTATCGATGGTTACTAATACATCCCGCTACAACACAATCTTCCTACCAGCTCTGTACTACGATTGCCAAACCTGGACAATGACAGAAAAAGAGAAAAAAAAATCGCAGCAATATAAATGTGATTCCTGAGAAGGATAATCAATGCATCACGAAGATAAAAGATCAGAAATAAAGAAACCAGGACTAAAGTGAGGGTTATAGCAGCGCTAGATTTTAGAAGAAGGCAGCAAGTCAAATGGTTTGGCCATGCAAATGCGTTACCAACTAATCGTATACCACAACAAGCAATGATGTACAGACCAGATGGAAGCAGAGATGGACCACGTAAACGATGGAAGAAGGTAGTAGCAGAGTCCATGTGAATATTGATACATCAAGCCCATAAACGGGCACTCTCCCAATGTTTATTCTTCACCTCGACACCGCAAGGTACAAAAGCAACAAAATGAGATGAGATGAGCAAACATACTTACCATACAAGAGTATCATTTGCATATTTTACAATAAAGCAGATTTTAAAATATAGAAATGCATTTATATACATAACCTTTATTTTGCAAAGAATACAATGACGAACATAAAAACGAATTAGGATGTCCTCCAAGAATCATAAGAACAACGTAACTTGATGAGAGAAATTAGACTTTGGCATTCAAACCATGTTGGACACGCAAATCATCATCACTTGCTGTCACAGAATACTGACAGGTTAACGATCCCATTATATATAAAAACATGCTTATATTACACGAGGATGGAAAGTTATTGACCTTAAGATCAGGAAAACAAGCGATCGCTTCATTCCTGAGGTGAGTACAGGTTATTGACTCCAAGATCAAAACAGATACCGCGTGTTTGTTGAGAGACGAGCGAAGGAAAACGACGATCTTAAACCCTTTGAACACCGGAGAGGGAACCACGATAAAACAATTTCACAAACCTTTGAAATGGGAAACCGAGAGTCACGATCACGCCGTTTCACAACCCTTTGAACAACGAAGCCGTAGTTACAATAAAAACTATCAGATGTCTTTTGAAGTAACGGAAACGAATGTCTGTGGTCCGAAGAAACGAGTGGATAATCATTGATGTCCCGAAATGACCATTTATCAAAGGAGAATTTCGGTTGTTGTTGTATAAGATCAAAAGACCGGTGAAGAGGACAGGGGAATATTTGGTGGAATATACCAAGGGCAATTATACAGAGCCAAAGGATAAATGGTCTGGATATTCAAGTTTAATTTAGTGTGCTACGAGTCTTCCAGGAGAGAAAGTGGTGAATTATTCTGGAGCTAGTAGAAAAGGGACTTAAGATGTTCCGCGTTGATTGGAGGCAACTAACATCTGTACTTAATGTGCATATGTATTCCCGATTCAGCCGAGGATAGTTATAAGGTAGTTATGGTGTATAGTAGAACTCTAGCATAGTGTATTTTAGTGTGTGACCGTAATATTGAGTGTCGGCCGAATTTAGCTGAGACGTAACTTAGTGCATTAAGTAAGGTGTCAGGGCACTAGATAGTATGAGTACTATTATAATAGAAGATAGGTCTATGATAGGAGATTCTAGTGTAGGTGGTTACTAGGATTTCTAAAGTTTCCTATGACTTATCCTTCTTTTACCTTGTCTTAAGTTATGTGAAGAACTACTATGCCTTAGGATCAGAGATCATTTCTCTGAATCGATAGAAGTTATAACTGATAATGGCCACTAGCCTACTCTCACTTCTAATAAGTCTGAGTTAGGTTGATCTCACAAGGTACTGTATATTCGACAAGTTCCACTGAACTCCACTGAATTCCATTGAACTCCACTGAACTCCACTGAACTCCACTGAACTCCGCTGAATTCCACTACACTGGAAATTGTAATAGCTACACCCATAAAAAGGACATTACCATAGTTGGATGCAGTGATCAATATCCTCAAGATTTAAGTCTTGTATCAACCCTAAGGTCAACCAGTTCTAAAAGTAACGGCATAATAAGTCTGTCCTGACAGGATACTGACAGCAGAAGATATGTAAACTCCACATAGAACGGACTAGCAATATAGTTCACATGACCATAAGATAAATACAAACAAACTGTAATACCATAACTTTTCCTCTGAAGAATAGACCATTCTTGGACTTTAATACAAACAGTGTGTCAGTGTAATATATACGCAGGGTTGTGATTAGTCCTACATCCATAGACAATAATTCATTAACTATATCGGATGTGTAAACATTCCCTGGATTCACCCGGAAAGACATTACATATAAAAAACACGCTGTTGTGAAAATACATTTTATTTCAAAAGTCAAGGATATTGTGAAGACATCATCATCATCAGTCAGAGAGAAACTACACTGGGTGAGAGTAAACAAGTTCTGTGCTGTGGTGACAATATAAGGCCGTTGCATGATGAGAATGTGATGTGGATCTTAGAGTGTCACTCTTATCTCGTCTACACGATAGAACACACCAACAACGTCTTTACATACACTCTATACACACCCATGACACTTTTTATTCAATAAATAATGTTAGTATTTATTGGAGGACAGTGTTGTGTGGGTATGTTCTGAAGGACAGTGAAGAGAGGGTATGACATTGCGATAATATAGAGAGAGATAGTGAATAGAAGACTGGAAAGGGGGTGTGTAGACAAAGGTCTGGCAATAGACCCAACATTGGACAAAGGGAAGTAGAAGTGTGCTTGTTGATTCTACTGTCCCCCCAGAGACGACAAGCGACACTTGCCTTGCCGATTGACATAAATGATAATGCGTCTTCATATCTGTCGATTTCCAACAGTGTTTCAATGTGTGGGCTGCTGCCCTTCCGTGGGAATAATCTTCTCTCGCTGTCTTCCTGAAGTTTCTCCGCTTCTCCCCATATCAATTGATCCATTTGGAAAAGGCCATATGTTTCACTGTCACCACGATAGTTGTAAAGTGACTGTCATGAACTATGCCAGGCAATTAATTTTGCAATATAGTGTTTGGGTCTGTATTACTCAAAGTCACAACAACAACAACAACAACAACAACAACAACAACAACAACAACAACAACAACAACAACAACAACAACAAAACACAGCTTTGGATAACTTATTTCCCAATATGTATTGCCTTGCTTTTAAGTTGGTTATTCTGTACTGTTGAGGATCCATAAACATGAAAGTTATGCGACGATTTATGTATTTTCCGTCTGAGTCGCCCCAGTTTTGTGCCAGTACAGTAGGTGTAGTGTTGACATGATCTTCTAGCTAGCATATCTTCGCCCCGATAACGTTTCCATAGTTTCTTGTGAACGTAAACTTAGTGTTGGTATATTCCGAATGCTCATTGCGGTTTCATCACGTAGACACTGTAGATGTCCAGCTATAAAGTCTGAAGTCTAGTGTTGCACCTGTGGTATAGATGGTATGTCATGTAATGTGTGCGGTGAAGGTAGTCCCGTGACTGATACTACCGCTGTGATGCGATTTTTTATGCTTTCACATATTCTAAATCGTAGCATAATAATGTAGGGCAGCCGTTTCCATGTTTGCCGCCCATCCTTCAAAGAGAGATCGCTTCTTGATCTCACCGTGCAGGGGATGCCGTGCATCCGTATTGACTCGATATGGGGCACGTGCTCACGTACGGTGACGATAAGCGTTGCTTGAATGCCTACGCCATTTGACAAGGCACATTATGCTATAATATTTCAAGTTATGAGTCTCCCTGTTCACCAATTTTGCGTGGTCTATTTCCGTGTTCACGCTGTAAACATATTAATACACAATTCGATCGCAAACATGTGTGTAACAAAATTAATATAAACTTTGAAATCACGGTATTACAGGAAATTAAGCAATGAGGGGAAATAAATATAATCTAACCAAATACTAGGGAAATCACGGGGGATAACTATAGATTGTTGTGCATGTAACAAACATGGAGTTTTTAACTTTTGAAAATAGTTCTCATATTTTACTTGCCGCTTTTCATGCCAACTATCTGGCAATTACACAACCAAACAATCTATGCAATATTAATTATCATCTTATATTAATCAGAACGTGACTTTTCTTTTGTATAATGGTGTACTCTATTATTGTACTTAGAGAGTGATGGGTCAGAACTATTATCTGCCTAAATTCCTTACATAAACCTTTCGTTGTTATCATTATTTTTGGCAAGTACACTTGTGAACGTGCCTTGCAATTGAAATTATTGTAGTCATCTAAAGCAGCGAGTAATAACCAGGCAAGGTACGTAAATAGATAATATGACCATTAAAAGAACGGAAACATACAAATACCTGGGTACAATCTTCAACTGCTCCAACATAATAAGGGAAGAAATACAAGCTAGAATTAATTCTGGAAATAAGATATAGTATGCACTACAACATCTGCTAAAATCAAATGCGCTATCTCGTAACGCCAATATCACAATATACGAAACACTGATTAGACCAGTTGTGCTGTATGGTTCTGAAACCTGGAGTACAACTAAAGGAGACGAAGCCTTGTTATAAACCTTTAAGAACAAAGTCTTAAGACGCATCTTTGGGCCCATTAGGGATACACAAAGTGGAGGGTGGAAAAGAAGAAGCAACAAAGACATTTATGATCTGTTTAAGTCCCCACTAATCACTGGTATCATGAAGGCTAATAGACTGAAATGGCTGGGGCATATAGAAAGAATGGAACATAATAGGGAAACAAAACTCGCTTACACTCAAGAAATAAATGACCTTAGACCCCGAGACAGACCAAGAAGACGGTGGAGAGGTAATATACATACAGACCTACAAGCACTTGGAATTAGCGACTGGCAAGAGAAGGTCAACCAGAGAGACGAATGGAGACGGCTTATATCTGCAGCAAAGAACCTCAATGGCTTGGAATGCTGAAGAAGTAGAAGGTACACCACTTCAGCTCCATCATCTATATCTATAAAACAAAGTGTATGTATATGTGTATGTATATATGTATGTATGTAAATATGTATGTCCTTTATTTGTTCGCGAACGGCCCATCCGATTGAGATGAAATTTTCTACACGCCTTCCTTTCATTCCAGAGCTGTCAACTGTCATAGTTTTTTTTTCTTCTTCCTCCTCCTCCCTCCTCCCCCTCCCAAAATACGTACGTAAATATATGATGATGATGATGAAAGAATCCCCGAACCAAAACGCTAGGGAAAGGGAAGAAAATGACGTGACTACACAGAATCGTCAAACGGCAATCATCATCATCAAGTGCCGTGCCGGCTGGCGTAGGCGTTCATGGCTCTCTGTAGATCTCAGTCTTTGGTTTTTTTAATCAACTCTGCTGCTGATATTCCTCCATGCCACGGCAATATCAATAACAATTCATCTTTTTATGTGTAAGGAAGTTATCTACAGTCGTGTAGAAGGAAAGAACTAGACGAGTATGAATTCGGAATGGCGAACTCTCTCCCCCTCTCTTCTCCTCCCTCTACCTCCTCCCTTCACCCTTCTCCTCTTCCTCCTCCCTCTCATCCCTCTCCCTCCTACCTCCTCCTTCTCCCTCTTCCTTCTCCCTCTTCCTCTCCCCTTCTCCTCCATCCTCCTCCCTCCTACTCCCTCCGCCTCCTCCCCCCTCCTCCCTCATCTTCCCTCCTCCTCCCTCTCCCTCCTCATCCCTCCTCCTCCTGCCTCCCTCCTCCTCCTGCCTCCTTCTCCCTCATCATCCTCCCTCCTCCTTCTCCCTTCTTCTCCCTCTTCCCTCTTCCTCCTCCTACCTCCTCCCTCCTCCTCCCTCCACCCTCCTCCTCCCTTCTCCTCCTCTTCCTCCTCCCTTTCCTTCCTCCTCCTCCTCCCTCTACCTCCTCCTCGCCCTACCTCTTTCCTCCTCCCTCCTCCTCCCCTTCCACCTCTCTTTCCTTCCTCACCTCCTCATTCTCCCTCCTTCCTCTCCCTCCTTCCTCCTCCTCCTTCCTTCTTCTCCCTCCTCCTCCTCCTCCCTCCTCCCCCTCCTCCTTCCTCCTCCTCACTCCTCCTCCTCCCTCCTCCTCCTCCCTCTACCTCCTCCCTCCTCCTCATCCCTCCTCCTCCCTTCTCCTCCTCCCTCCTCCTCCTCCCTCTACCTCCTCCTCCCTTCACATTCCTCCTCCTCCCTCTTCCTCCTCCTCCTCCTCCTCCTCATCCCTCCTTCTCCCTCCTCCTCCTTCTTCCTCCCTCCTCCTCCTCCTCCCTCCTCCCCCTCCTCCTTCCTCCTCCTCCCTCTCCTCCTCCTCACTCCTCCTCCTCCCTCCTCCTCCTCCCTCTACCTCCTCCCTCCTCCTCCCTTCACATTCCTCCTCCTCCCTCTTCCTCCTCCTCCCTCCTCCTCATCCCTCCTCCTCCCTCCTCCTCCCTCTTCCTCCTCCCTCCTCCTCATCACTCCTCCTCCTTCCTCCTCCTTCTTCCTCCCTCCTCCTCCCTCCTCCCCTCCTCCTTCCTCCTCCTCCCTCTCCGCCTCCTCCCTCTTCCTCCTCCCTCCTCCTCCCTCCTCCTCCTCCCTCCTCCTCCCTCTACCTCCTCCTCCTCCCTCCTCCTCCCTCTACCTCCTCCCCCCTCCTCCCTTCACATTCCTCCTCCTCCCTCTTCCTCCTCCTCCCTCCTCTTCTCTCCGCCTCCCTCCTCCCTCTACCTCCTCCCTCCTCCTCCCTTCACATTCCTCCTCCTCCCTCCTCCTCCTCTCCTTCTCCTCTTTCCTCCTCCTCCTCCCCCTCCTTCTCCCTCCTCCTTCTCCCTCTTCCTCCTCCCTCTTCCTTCTCCCTCCGCCTCCTCCCTCCTCCTACTCTGTCCTCCTCCTCCCTCCTCCTCCCTCTCCTCCTCCTGCTGCATGGGCGAAATAGAGAACACACTGAACCGTTCAACAGGGATTCATTGTCAAAGAAATGTGGTTATTAAGACAAACGAAAGTGAGGGAAATGAAATACTTTGGGCGTGTAGAGTCTGGAAAAGATGTATATGGAGGGAGGCCTAACGAGTAAGCGGACAAGAGGAAAACCCAACATGGATGGGTATATCTTATATATAAAAGGCGATCTCCGTCCGTCTGTCTGTCTGTCTATATGTCCCTAATGCGCTCGCGAACGGCCCATCCCATTGAGATGAAATTTTTTACACGTCTTCCTTTCATTCCAGCGCAGCCCACTGTCATATTTTTTTAGTATGAAATCGGCTGCTTACCCAAAATTATTTCATTTTTCATTATAATTTCATATATCTCAGGGGACTTAACTCTGTTAAAGTTATTTCAAGGGGCATAACTTTTCTGTATAACTTATAGTCATATTGTGGCATCGTTTTCAAAGATTTATAAACTCTTTGTCCATAGTTATGTACCGGCATATGAGTTATAATAAATAATGATACAATCTGTGAGGAATTTTCAAAGTTTTCATAAAAATAATGCATAATGCATAACATTGTAACTCATCTTTTTTTTTGCTTAAAGAATGAATAAATAATAGTTACCTTATCTCTATCAAGTTTGAAGATTTTATATTTCTTTACACTGTCGCCAACTCTAAGAAGACATGGAACAACCTCAGCCATTATTAAATCTACAGGCATATGCGTTATATTCCTCCTCCTCCTCCTCTCCCCTCCTCCACCTCCTACCCTCTTCCTCTTCTCCTCCCCCTCCTCCCTCTCCCTCCTCCATCCTCCTCTTCTCTCTTTCTCCTCCTCCTCCCTCCTCCTCCCTCTTCCTCCTCCCAGCTCCTACTCCTCCTTTTTCTTCTTCTTCTGCTGCTGCTGCCGCTGCTCCATTTACCCAAGTTAATATATTACCAAGTTGGTCTTCGTTTATCTAAGGTTGTTCTAACTGCAACCAATAAATGATTAGACAGACAGACAGACAGACAGACAGATAGACAGACAGACAGACAGACAGACAGTCAGTCGGGAACGGGAACTTATATGACTACTCATATGAATTAAATGAGATGCTCCCCATCAGGGGCTGGGCGAAGCCGGGCCGGATCAGACAGATAGACAGACAGATAGACAGACAGACAGACAGATAGATAGTCGGGAACGGGAACGTGAGCTTATATGACTACTTATATGAATTAAATGAGATGCTCCACACCAGGAGCTGGGCGATGCCGGGCCGGGTCAGACAGACAGACAGACAGACAGACAGTCGGTAACGGAAACGGGAACTTATATGACTACTTATATGAATTAAATGAGATGCTCCCCACCAGGGACTGGGCGAAACCGGGCAGGGTCAGGCAGACAGATAGACAAACAGATAGACAGACAGATAGACAGTCGGGAACGGGAACTTATATGACTACTTATATGAATTAAATGAGATGCTCCACACCAGGAGCTGGGCAATGCCGGGCCGGGTCAGACAGACAGACAGACAGACAGACAGACAGACAGACAGACAGACAGACAGACAGACAGACAGACAGACAGTAGGTAACGGGAACGAGAACTTATATGACTACTTATATGAATTAAATGAGATGCTCCCCACCAAGGACTGGGCGAAGCCGGGCTGGGTCAGCTAGTTACATATAAATTAGACGGGGATAGATATACAACAATCTCCGGCACGTTGCATTACAGTAGAGTTAAATATATTTTACTGTAGACTGTTTTGAAGCTCTTCTCAATCTCAATTCTTGGCATGCAGGTCTGCAAGCCGAATAGATAAGAAGGGTGTTCTTAAACATCCGGTGTGCTGATGCCGAGGTTAGTGGTTTATCCCCTACACCGTACCGCTGGACTAAAATGTTCACTTGTCGTCCTGGACTTGGGGACGTAAATTACAAGTACCTCTGAAGTACGAGTGGGTTCGCCTAATGGCGAGGGACACTGTTAATAGGGAAAGCAACCCTAAACGCAAAATTCGGTCCATCAATACTATAATAATATTGTGTATGGACTACGCTTGAGTTCAAGGCGAGCAAGCAAAAATCTCAATTCTTAGTGTACACGCTCAGAACATTTACAGAACATTTACAGAACATTTACAGAACATTTACAGAACATTTACAGAACATTTACAGAACATTTACAAAACATTTACAGAACATTTACAGAACATTTACAGAACATTTACAGAACATTTACAGAACATTAGGGTAATAAAGAGGGGTAAATTGGAAGTCAAGAATGATAATTGTAATTGTAAGCTTGTTTCTTCATGTCTACTTATAGATGAATGCTCCACATATCAGAATAACATTATTGGAAGAAAGGTGAGACATATCACTGCCTCGAAGTGCCTACACCGGCAACCGTCGAGGTATCACTCAACTCGTAATAATGCAAAACAGCAACGAAGGACGAGGAATTAAACTTGCGTCCTTACCTTGAATACAATGATAATCAACGGCACAAGTCAAGATCTCAAAGCGCTACCAGAAGTTTATTCCGTGGCAGACATGTGAACATTAAACTCACGTAGACCTGTAGGTTGACCCCTATAGACAGGGTCGGCGCCTACTTTACTGATCCACCGATGAGTGTTCAGTCTACTGCGCTCTGCTTGACGCCCTGATCCACTGATTCCATTTAAGCTGTAATTCCACTCTAGGTTTTTCCGCCCGGTTATTTCACTGCAGTATTATCATCAACAGATCCCCCTCTCCTGACTCATAGCTGTCTCACGCTCATATCATCGCGTCCAGAGGTCACCTCACACAGATCCTTCGAAAAAACACGTCCTTGTTCTACCGCACAATCACAGCGTTCCCCGTTGCTGTCCACTGACGTTGTCCACATTCTCCTTGGATTCATTTGTTTACGTCCACTTTCGTGTCCGAGTGGGAAATTCCCATTTTCCAATTTATACTTTTCGTGGTGGGCCGTGCCGCCGTATGGCATAATGCCCCCTCCCAGATAAAAAAATGTGTAACATTTTTTTCCTTTTAACTATATGTGTATAAATATATTGTCTAATCATAACTAACTATAACCATAATAACAACAGACTAGTACTTGGTTGTCCCCGTTTATCTACCCTAAAAAAAAAATATAAAGTTATACGACGGGCACGCCCACCTGTCCAAACCCAACGTTGGACGTCGTGTGGCTGATCATGGGGATCAGACCAACTAATAAACATATTAGTCCCTACCTTGTCTTAATAGACAAGTGTGTCCTAGCTCTAGGTACTACCATGAGTTTCGGACGAGGGTAATCATGGGGTTTCCAAGTAGATCATCCTCATTGTTGACCATCGTTGCTGTTATTAGTGTATACTCCATATATTTTCCTTCTTACAATTTTTTCATCTGTGGGTAGGGTGACATGTGCTCCACGAGAATCCTCAGAAATATTTTTACTTTTGTGGATATGTTGAGAGCGATGACTGATTATTATGGATCTTCATGTAATAATGACACGTAATACAATTAATTCAACTAGAGATTCATTCTAATGATTTAACCTTATAATCAAATACTTTCCCGAACAATGATTAATTAACCCAAAACCATACTATAATATTTCAATTAATCAATACCCAATTAACTAACATTTGTTATTCAACCACAGAATTATAACATGTAAATTAAAATGTTCACTGTCAATAAGTTCACTTCACAGTTACAATACTTGTATGCTCGAATCCGTGTCTGAATAACCAATGTTTGAACAACCGAGCGATCACACATTGAGTAGATACTTCCGATGGCGTAGTTATTCATTCCTACACTCTGTCAATATGGAAAAATTGCTACCATGTGCATCTATATCTACTAAATCATATCTTACATTACATTATATATTTTGTCAATTAATGTAACATTGTTATTCAATAAGGTGTGTTTTGAATTTATATTTATTAAATTTTATAACACTCATAAAAGAACAGAACATTAAAATATAATTAAAGAACCTATAACATAGATGTGTTCCTCTATTAATTATAATCGACTGAGAATGTCTCTGATTGACTGATTAAAATCTTGCAGACATAGAGTTGTGAAGAATCATACCTATTAAAGATACAAGACATCTAAAAAAAAAATTAAATCAGGAATATAATATTCAACAAGAATAAATCTTGAAATTAAATAATATTCATATAAATTTAGTAATGTTCTCTATTATAGACATAATTATCAAAGAATAAAGAATCGAATTATTTCTAAGTTGAATTATAGAATTATTAGATAGTGTGAACAATTCTGACAAGTGATACCTTGCATAACTAAGTAATAAGACCTAAGATTCTAATGTGTCTGTAGTGTATTATGTGTTGATTTGACCCTAACCTTTCATCCCATTTTATTTTCCTTTATTTATTTCTTCCATTCAATTTTTTTCTTTCTTTCTTTCTTTGTTTCAAACCTGTAAAATCTCTCTTCTGCACTCATGCCAATATTTGTACATTGTATTGATTGAAACAATGTTATTGTCTTCAGTCTTGTGTACCTTCTGTAATGCATACGCTGTAACGACGTATGTTTGTACTGAGTGCGTGTAACTTTCATTCTGTTTTTGGGATTCTTAACAAAAATGTCATTGAGAAACATGTAATCATGTTTGATTTGTTTTGTAACAACAGTTATTTCTTCATGTTTGGGTTCGTTGACTTTGTACAATTCGCAATTATTTACCGTTGTGTTATCACGTATGTCTACAGTTGATGTACCCTGTTCTGTTTGCGTGTTTTCTTCTTTAATTTCTTCTTCTTCTTCTTGTGTTGTTTCAATTTGGGCATTTGTACTTGTAAGTGTTTCGTTAGACTTGTGTTCTATAGTTCCTTTCTGAACGAAATCTCTGGCGTTTGGTTCTTTCACTACTGTAGCACATACTTTACTTGTGTGATTACTTTCTTCCATTTGTCTTATACGCTCCTTCCACATTGCTTCCTTTGCAATAATCTCATTCTCAAGTGTGAGTCGTTTTTGCATGATTTCTGTCTCTACGATTAATTGTCTTGCCTTTAACTCTTTTTCCTTAGCCACTATTCGTTCGCGTTGCAGGGCTATTCGTTCTTGTCGTTCACGTGTAGCTTGAAGTTGCTCTGTTGCCAGTTTCTCCTGTCGTTCCATCCTCTCACGTGCAGCTTGAGCTCTAAATTCCTGTATGACCCAATTCCTAAGTTCTGCTCCAGCCAATCCATTCTTCTCACCCAATTCCATGAATTCTTGTAGTGTAGACATCTTGTCCTACCTGTAAACTGAGCTATCTAGCTGAAATACATAGCGAAGTGGCAAGAGAAGAACAGACCCGACAAATTTACAATAAGGTTCTTCGCGGAACAGAGTAGCTATTGACTTCAATACTAAGTCCTGTGGTATCAACGTCGACCCGAAATATCAACTTAATTAACACAAATACTGTCACGTTGACGACCACCTAAAAATATATCACTCAAAATATACGATCATTATACGAACCGTGACATATATAAGCCACAAAATAATTATGGGAAAATATGTTCAATATAAGGAATATAAATATATAAATACAGCGGACCAATACTAATACTGACAAAAGACGATTGACGTACGACGAAAGTACATATTATCATTCATAAAAGACAAAATCAATTTTGAATTTTAAGTGACAACACGATAAACACTTTATATATTACTCACAATTACGATACTTTTATACTGAATGAACTATATGTAAACCATATAAATAATGTGAGAATATAAAAATATATACATATGACACTAGATAATCAATAGTCACAGTAGACGATTAACGAGAGACGAAAATACCAATCAATGTTTCAACACGACAACAAATACTTTCAGACTTAGATTCAACATAACATACTACTGACTTATCATACAAAACAAACGGTTGTTAATTTATAATAAATTTTGACATAATTGAAAATACGACACCTTATTAAACTTTAAAAACAAAATCAATGTCACACCAATTGACAATTACAACAGGTACTGGCCTTAAGAAAATTGCGGTGTCGGTGTCCTCTACGAATTTCCAAATGTTCATTCCATGCTCGACTGTTCCAAATGCTCGAATATATTCGTTTTCTGCAGTCGACAATTAATGGAGGTTCTCCTCGAAACACAATATCTGGTAAATTGACACGATGGTGTAATGCACTTACACCAGCACCTAGACCACGCGGTCTGTGGCCGACTGACAAAACCTAGTCGGTTATGGTGCACCCGTCGAACTTTGAGTTAAATTTGGGTATATGATTGTAACGATACCCACAGTAGACTGGTGTGTGCTGTCTTACCCGTCCTTCTATTCCTCTATGATGACGTGTGTAGTGTCTCCGTCATGTCCCATATGTAGTGTTGGCGATAAAAAATGCGATATTATATGCAGAAACTTCGTGTCCGTTGATCCTATGCCAGTGAGGTGTCAGATTAATATAATGAACTGGCACCGTGAGACAACCGAAATGCTGCTTCGCCAACTGTAAATAGTCAGCAACAATGTGTCCGTGACGACTGAAATGTCGCTAGTAAATCCTTGCTCACTTGGTATGACGGCGCAATGTGAGTCTAGTATCCGATAATGGCATCATAATATAAGGTTGAGACAGTGAAGGTTGAGTGCGGGAATATTGTGGGGCGGTGTCAGTGAGAAAAAATGTCCTGAAAGGGTTATGTGGAGGAACAAGGTTTGGGAGTAGTGTCGTTCGTTTTCCACAGATTATAAAAGTGCACCTCCGACATTTACCGGTGACCCACGCTCCTCAACGTTGTCATGTTCAGTATACTCTGCTCTGTCCCCAAATTCTGCTAGGATAATTCGTATATAATGTCTTCTGTTTCGGAGTTCCTCGATAATGTGGGGTATGTAACAATTTAACCCACAAATCGTTATTAATGTATTACTTCAGAAATGGAGTTGCGAGAATAAATAATTACTAACTCCTGAGCAGTTTCCAATGATCAGTTACTGTGACAGCGCAGTGTTTCTCAGGCTCTCAATGCCTACCATGATGGTTATAAGTATATTCCATATCGACCATGGTGTCAAACGTTTTGTATGGCTTGTGTCTATTGTTTATCTTCTTTTCCAAGGTAACATCAAAGCTATAAGTGTCACACATTCGTTCTAAATATAATGTTCTTAAATATAATCTCTTTTAATGTTCGTTGTTCAGAACTCTTTGATAGCACTGTGCTGTGTTCAATATAGTGCAGTTTTGCGCGTACGGTGCGACTATTATATTTCCACTGCACTTCTTTTACGTAATGGTGTTCTTACGTCCCGATATGTTAATTCTTATTGCACTGTTCTTATACTATACACACTTTCACTTACTGTTGTAACTTGTAAACTGTATGATCTTTCAGTTTACTTCTTGCTCTTCTCCATTTTCGTGACGTGGAGTTTTTGTGCGTTCTTTCCTTCTGTGTGTGATTCGTGTAGTACGGTGCAACTCAAGATGGATATCGGCGTGCAAATTTTCTACGTTAAGCTGACTGAATCTGGCAGGAATTTCGTGTTGAAAATTAATTTATGCAGCGAGTCCAGTGACGACCCCCATATGCCTCGAAGTGCCTACACCGGCAACCGTCGAGGTATCACTCAACTCGTAATAATGCAAAACAGCAACGAAGGACGAGGAATTAAACTTGCGTCCTTACCTTGAATACAATGATAATCAACGGCACAAGTCAAGATCTCAAAGCGCTACCAGAAGTTTATTCCGTGGCAGACATGTGAACATTAAACTCACGTAGACCTGTAGGTTGACCCCTATAGACAGGGTCGGCGCCTACTTTACTGATCCACCGATGAGTGTTCAGTCTACTGCGCTCTGCTTGACGCCCTGATCCACTGATTCCATTTAAGCTGTAATTCCACTCTAGGTTTTTCCGCCCGGTTATTTCACTGCAGTATTATCATCAACAGATCCCCCTCTCCTGACTCATAGCTGTCTCACGCTCATATCATCGCGTCCAGAGGTCACCTCACACAGATCCTTCGAAAAAACACGTCCTTGTTCTACCGCACAATCACAGCGTTCCCCGTTGCTGTCCACTGACGTTGTCCACATTCTCCTTGGATTCATTTGTTTACGTCCACTTTCGTGTCCGAGTGGGAAATTCCCATTTTCCAATTTATACTTTTCGTGGTGGGCCGTGCCGCCGTATGGCAATCACTACAACAATCATGACCGCCATCTTCATACACATTGCCATTTTGGAGTAGTCGTTCATGTCTCTCCACATATCTTCCTCCTGTGTGTTGTAAATCAGCTCTGTTGATGGCATTCCTTCATAATACCTTTTCAGTCCATCCAGCATCACGTCTCTTGGTCTGTCTCTACCTCTTCTATCGCTGATTGTTACAGTGGTTACGACGTTCTCCAGCGCCTCTCTACGCAGTGTCTGACAATAGAACGATATATATCTATAATAGACTAGTTTCGTTAGTCTCTTGCCTTCACTCGTTGTTAGTAGCTTTAGCTGCCCAGGCTAACAGCAACATTCGTCATGAAAACCACGTTTCTGCTGCCTCAAAACTCTTCCTTATAGTTTGGTTCCCATTCCGAGATTCACGTCATAGTATATGATGGGTAGTTCAATCACCTGGAATAGCATATGCCACTTTTAGGAGGTAGTTTAGAGAGATAGCTACGTAGAGTGACATATAGTTACATAGGTAAACAGCGCATGTTATATGGGCTAGAAATAGATACAAATCAAATCACATCAAATCAAATCAACTTTATGTTAAAAAGGGTCACCAATTGGGCACGCAGGCCCGTCTTACATTCGGCCCTTCCAATCACTAATCTTTCGTTCAACAATTGCATTATACATTCACAGAGGAAGAAAAAAAATTTGAAATGAATGTTGTAAACATAAACAAGGCAAATTACCATGTCATGAGGGCCGTCTCCCACTTACCCACACATCACCCCACCCACACACAAACCCCCACCGCTACACACACACCAAAGGACACATAAATACCCCACCAGCCGACCCATCTCCCTCCCACACTACCCGCACCTACACACACACTGCCCTGACCCGTTCCCCCAACCCAAACACACTCACCACCCACACAAACACCCCCGCCAACACACATCCCGTGCCCACCCACATGCACATCTTAACCCACACACCCATCCCAAACCCACACATCCTCTACCCACCCACCCAGAGCCCCAACCACCCATCCCCCAACCACACTTCCATCGATCACATATTCCCCACCCACACACACATTTCCCACCAACCCACACATTGCGCATCCCCTTACTAGTCCTCAAAACATACACACATACATCCCCACCAATTGACATCTCCCTACCCACACACACACACACCTCCCTAACCACCTATACATCCCAAATCGACTCACACACCCACCACCCACACATACATTCTCCACCCACCCACACATGCCCTAACTCACATCCCCTACCGCACACATATACCCCACCCGCACAACACACACATCCCCAACCCATACAATATTCCCACCCCACACACCACACACACATATCTCCCACAAACACATCCCACACCCACATACCACCACGTATCCCCCACCTACACACCACACACATATCCCCCACCCACATAGCACACAATATCCCCACCAACTCCCACACATATACCCTCACGTACCACACAAATCCTTCACCCACACACAAATCCCCCACCACACACACATACCCCCACCCACATGCCACACACATATCCTCAACCAACACACCACACACATCTCCCCATCCACACACATACATTCTCCACCCATCCACCGAACACACACACACACACACATTCACTCACCCACACATCCTCCATTACTCCCCCACAAACCCCAAACCACCCACCCCCAACCACCCATTCCCTAACCAAACATCTCTCGATCACACATACCCCCACCCACACACATCCTCCACCTTCTCACGCATCCCGATTCGACACACACACACATCACTCGCCCACCTACACATGCTTCAGCCACTCACATACCCCCACCCACACACCCTACCACCCACACATACTTCAACCAAACACCCACACATCCCATATCAGCCACACATACCCCCACCCATATACGCATTCCCCGCACCCATCACACAATCCCCCACCCACACACCACACACTATCCCCCACCCACAAACATATCCTCACCCACCCATTACAAACATATCCCCCATTCACACACCTACACGCATTCCCCACCAACACACCACACATATATCCCCAACCCACACACCATACACTTCTCCCCACCCACCCTTTCATCCCAAATCCACCCACACACATCTCCTACCCACACAACCGCTCCACCCACACATAATTTCCAAAACCATCCACACATCCCCCCACATATCGCCACCCATTCACACATCCCCTGCACCCGTCCCATACACACATCCTCCATCCATACACACAACCCCCAGCCACCCCTGGATTAGTATATCATTTTGTTAGCACATGAATTATTGTGTAGCAGGACATAATTATGGGTTATTCGTAAGACAGTATCATAGGTCGGTAGGATCAGACTTTAGTTTTCTTGAATTAGTCTTTTACTTTGCTGACCTACTATCTAACTTCTGCAGTCTCAGACCCGTCGACCTGCATCGATCTGTTCAGTCTCATTTATTCCATGTTGACCATGGGTTTTGGTCTGTGTTTGTAATAGTTATTTACTATTATTTACTAGTTGATATTGTTACTGAACCAAATACCATACGGGCATTTAACTTCTTCCTCCTCATTCTTAAATCACTGTTCATTTTCCCCTATAATATCTATATCATCTGCATAACCAAGCAGATGGTATAGATATTATAGGGGAAAATGAACATACTGCTCGTTGAAAGACTAAGAAGTAAACTCGTTGCAGATTATACCTTAAATGACGGCTTGTCTTTGCAAAAATTCAAATATAACTACTGCGTTAAGGCAATCATCCGTGACCGCGGTAATCCAATTGTGGATCAAAGACGGACATCGATATCATCTGCTTCTTTGCGTCAATAAATATTTCTACTACCACATGTGGTACGATTATAAGGCACATACGAATGTGCCAGCCAAAAATATAGCATTAAGACTGTAAAAGAAAATTACGCTTGAAAGGATACTGCAAAAGGATAGACTATTCAGTAGGTAGACTACATTTAGTTTGAGATATTATACACCACGTGAGGTCACATATTGGAAAATGAAGGCATCAAATTAGTTAAATTCATTTTTTTAGCCATTGATCATAAGAGATGTGTGTTTCTTTTGAAATCATGCTATACTTTCTTCACACTTATCTATTTGAATTACATAGCTTTTATTCTTCCTTCAATAAATTATGTTATTTGTCTCCCTTGTTGCTTTACAAAAACTTCATTGCACATTATGTCCCTTGATACTATGATTTCGTATTATACAGATGTGTACATGTATTCTTATGACCCATTACAATAATTTACACGAGTTGCAATATTCATAAGGCAATGAGGCAAGCATTTGGCACACAAAATACCAGAGGTGACTAGTGAAAATTACTGCATACTCCATCCATCATGTGCCATGACGATAAGCGTGGGCGGTCATGATTCGCCATCTCACTCGATCACCAGAATCGTGGATCAGCTCAGTGTTCTTGTCTCGACCATACCACGTGGCCAAGCCCTCCAGGTATTTACTTTTTTGCCCTCAATCGTGCCAGCTGTCACAAAGTTCACCAAAGTATTTCTTCTCCGAACGTGTCAAAAAAATTGTGACTGTCTACGTCTAATTGCTCTAATCAGTTTACAGTATGTATATATTTCTTGCAAGACTTTGTCATTAGTCTTCAGTTACAAATAGCACATTATGTGCTTGTCTACCCATTGTTGTATCTCTTCTTCTTCTTCTTCTTCTTCTTCAGCATTCCGAGCCATTGAGGTTCTTTGCTGCAAATACAATCCGTCTCCATTCGTCTCTCTGGTGGACCTTCTCTTGCCAGTCGTTGATTCCAAGTGCTTGTAGGTCTGTACATGTATTATCTCTCCACCGCCTTCTTCGTCTACCTCGGGGTCTACGGTCATTTATTTCCTGAGTGTAAGCGAGTTTTGTTTCCCTATTATCTTCCATTCTTTCTATATGCCCCAGCCATTGTAGTCTATTAGCCTTCAGCATACCAGTGATTAGCGGGGACTTAAACAGATCATACATGTCTTTGTTACTTCTTCTTTTCCACTCTCCACTTTGTGTATCCCTAATGGGTCCAAAGATGCGTCTTAAAATTTTGTTCTCAAAGGTTTGTAACAAGGCTTCGTCTCCTTTCGTTGTACTCCAGGTTTCAGAGCCATACAGCACAACTGGTCTGATCAGTGTTTTGTATATTGTGATTTTGGTGTTATGAGATAGCGCCTTTGATTTTAGTAGATGTTGTAGTGCATAGTATATCTTATTTCCAGAGTTGATTCTAGTTTGTATTTCTTCCCTTATGATGTTGGAGCAGTTGAAGATTGTACCCAGGTATTTGTATGTTTCCGTTCTTTTAATGGTCATATTATCTATTTGTATGTGGCCAGAGTTTCTAGCCATTCCGTCTCTTGAAATTACCATATATTCTGTCTTATCTTGGTTGATAACCAGCCCCATCTGTTGGGCTTTTCCCTTTAAGTGAGTCAATATTTCCAATGTCTTTTGTTCACTTTGCCCTATAATATCTATATCATCTGCATAACCAAGCAGCTTGGATGTTCCTCCAATATCACATTCCTCCTTTACCTTCCTTACAACTTTCTCTAGAGCCAGATTGAAGAGTAGCGGCGATAGTGCATCACCCTGTTTCAAGCCAGATGTTATTTGGAAGGGGTCTGATTTCCTGCCTTTATATGTTACTATATTATAAGTATCTTCCATGCATAGTCTGGTCATGTTGATTAACTTCCTTGGTATTCCAAATTCCTGCATAGCATTCCATAGACTATTCCTATGGACACTATCATAAGCCTTTTTAAAATCCACAAAAATGTTATGGAGATCTCTTTTATATTCCCAATGTTTCTCGGCTATTTGTCGTAAGATAAATATCTGATCTATTGTTGATCTGTTTTGTCTAAAACCCGCCTGGTAGTCACCTAATATGTCTTCTGAATATGGTTTTAGTCTATTTAGTAATACTGCGGATAGTATCTTATAGCTTGTGGACAGTAGTGATATTCCTCTATAATTTCCACATTGGAACTTGTCTCCTTTCTTAAAGATAGGTATCAATAATGACTCTTTCCAGTCATGGGGTAATTCTTCTGTCCTCCAGATTTTTATTATTAGTTCGTATAGCTTTAGATGTAATGCATGGCCACCTGCCTTTATAAATTCAGCAGCAATTCCATCAGTCCCAGTTGCCTTATTGTTTTTAAGTCGTGTGATTACATATAGGATTTCTTCAAATGTAGGTTCTTCAATTTGTGGTTCGCATGTTAGAACCTCTTCCTGTGGGAAAATGTGACTTGGAGCTTCACAATTTAGTAATTCAATAAAATATTCTTTCCATGTGTTGCACATTTCCTCATTGGTATTTATCATATTACCATTTTTGTCTTTTAAACCATATGTGTTTTGTTGGTGCCCTCGTTTCATTGACTTCAGTTCTTTAAAAAAATTTTCTGGATTCATTTTTCTGGTGATTAGTTTCCATATCTTTGATTATATTACTCATATATTCTCGCTTCTGCTGTCTGACTATTTTTGTAGCCTCTTTACATTCATTTCTATAATGCTCTTCCTTTTGGATGTTATTGATGTCATTTAACCATACATGTCTGGCATTCTTCTTCCTAATGACTGCTTCTTCACATTTTTGATTGAACCATCTGTTCTTTCTATGCGTGGTTAACACACCGAGACATTCTTCTGCGGTAGACTGAATTGTATTCTTGATGTTCAACCAAGTTTGGTCAACGCTTTCCTCCAAAGAGTTTTGCAGAGTTTCAAGTTTACATTTTATTTCATCTGTAAATTTCTCTTTGACTGTAATGTCTTGCAGTTTTTCTCTGTTATATGTCGGGTGTAATCTTTGTAATTTAGTATAGAAAGCTCTCTTAAGTTTTATTGTAAATTTTGCTCCAACGAGGAAGTGGTCACTGTGGCACTCAGCTCCTCTATAACTTCTGACTTGCTGTATGTTTGATGCATTTCTGTTGTTATTTAAAATGTGATCTATTTGATTATAGGTTCTCTTGTCACATGATTTCCAAGTTTGTTTGTGTATATCCTTTCTTTGTAGTCTGGTACTGCTAATCTGCAGTCTTTTGGCTTCTGCCAGGTTGATGACTCTCCATCCATTATCACCCATTGTTGTATAAGAAAAAAAAAATAATATCTTCATTCCAATTTGACTACATTATATGCACTCTCCGCCAGCTGGTAAATCTAACATGCCCGATACAGTCAATATACCAGGAATATAACGTCCCATCAAGTTTCGATATACCATGCCATCATTCAACAATTCATAAGCCACACATCGTGACTATATTAACTACCACATCGAAATCTTAACAATTACCGTATCTGCAGGTAAGCTTGTCCAGTCTGAACTTTTAAGGTTACTTTTTCTAGCAAACCCCAAGCACAGTACAGGTAGAATGTTGAAATAATCTCCGGCAGTGATAAGCATCACGTTGTTTTCTCACTTTCTACAATATTTTTCTATGTCTGTGTATCATTCTCAGACACACTCTATGACAGTGTATCTTTCTATAACTTCTTCTATAGCTCTTTGTCACTCTCTCTCTCTCTGTCTGTCAATCTCTCTCTCTCTCTCTCTCTCTCTCTCTCTCTCTCTCTCTCTCTCTCTCTCTCTCTCTATATATATATATATATATATATATATATATATATATATATATATATATATATATATATATATATATATATATATATATATATATATATATATATATATATATAATATATATATATACTAGCTGCCCGGCCCGGCTTCGCCCAGGCTTTGGCGGGGATCTATGAATGTATGTATATATGTATGTATGTATGTATGTATGTATGTATGTATGTATGTATGTATGTATGTATGTATGTATGTATGTATGTATGTATGTATGTATGTATGTATGTATGTATGTATGTATGTATGTATGTATGTATGTATGTATGTATGTATGTATGTATGTATGCATGCATGCATGCATGCATGCATGCATGTATGTATGTATGTATGTATGTATGTATGTATGTATGTATGTATGTATGTATGTATGTATGTATGTATGTATGTATGTATGTATGTATGTATGTATGTATGTATGTATGTATGTATGCATGCATGCATGTATGTATGTATGCATGCATGTATGTATGTATGTATGTATGCATACATGCATGCATGTATGTATGTATGTATGCATGCATGCATGTATGTATGTATGTATGTATGCATGCATGTATGTATGTATGTATGTATGTATGTATGTATGTATGTATGTATGTATGTATGTATGTATGTATGTATGTATGTATGTATGTATGTATGTATGTATGTATGTTTGTTTGTATGTATGTATGTATGTATGTATGTATGTATGTATGTATGTAATTATGTATGTATGTATGTATGTATGTATGTATGTATGTATGTATGTATGTATGTGTGTGTGTGTATGTATGTATGTGTGTGTGTGTGTGTGTGTGTGTGTGTGTGTGTCTGTCTGTCTGTCTGTATGTCTGTCTGTCTGTCTGTCTGTCTATCTAACTATCTATCTATCTGTATGTCTGTCTGTCTGTCTGCTTGTCTGTCTGTGTGTCTGTCTGACCCGGTCCGGCTTCGCCCAGCTCCTGGTGGGGAGCATCTCATTTAATTCATATAAGTAGTCATATAAGCTCCCGTTCTCGACTATCTATATGTCTGTCTGTCTGTTTGTCAGTCTGACTATCTGTCTGTCTGACCCGGTCCGGCTTCGCCCAGACCCTGATGGGGAGCATCTCATTTAATTCATATAAGTAGTCATATAAGCTCCCGTTCCCGACTATCTGTCTGTCTGTCTGTCCAACCCGGCCCGAGTTCGCCCAGGCACTGGTGGGGAGCATCTCATTTAATTCATATAAGTAGTCATATAAGCTCCCGTTCCCAATCGATCTATCTATCTATCTATCTATCTATCTATCTATCTATCTGTCTGTCTGTCTGTCTGTCTGTCTGCCTATCTATGTATGTATGTTCGGCCCGAACATAACAACAAAATATAGATAGAATAGAAGAATAGATAGAAAATATGATTGGAAGAGATCTATCTAAAGTAAACTTGGCTACCGTTCCCGTCTATCTGTCTGTCTATCTGTCTGTCTGACCTGGCCCGGCTGCACCCAGGGCCTGGTGGGGAGCATCTCATTTAATTCATCGTCAATCAACTCATTTAATCTATAGCCAGGGGACTTAACTTAAGATATAACAATGCTACTAAAAGTTATATCCCTTTTTTATGTTATATTTTCTTATGTTCAGTCATGTAATTACAAAATTAAATGTTAGGAAGGTAATAGCTGATAGCTGATAGATAAAATTATGACAGTTGGTTGCACAGGAATGAAAGGAAAACGCGTAGAAAATTTCATCTCAATCGGATGGACCGTTCGCGAACGCATAAAGGACGGATCCACATACATCCATACATACATACATACAACGATTTATATATATATATATATGTTATTTATAACATCGCACATTGTTATTATCTCTCTGTCTCTCTCTATTACCTTTTATGTCGTTCTCTGTTGCTCTCGGTCTCTGTCTGCCTGCCTGCCTGTCTGGCTGCTGTCTGTCTGTCTGTATGTCTGTCTGTCTGTCTGTCTGTCTGTCTGTCTGTCTGTCTGTCTGTCTGTCTGTCTATCTGTCTGTCTGTCTCAAAAAGTAACATAGAGAAAAATAGTAACACGATTCAACAGATAGATTTGTTGCTATCGGAAGGAACACATAGATACACGGCTACAGGAAACAATAGAATAATGGCGATACTAGTATGCCTGGCATGACAAGGCCAAATAAATCTGACTACAATGTCATGTCAAGAGACAGTGACTTTTGTGCATTCATCTTATCATAACAAGTGACACTCTCTGTGTTTCCATGACAATAACTCATATCGTGCGTGCTCAAGTTCATTTTTAGAGACAATTTTAGATCATAATTAGTATGTTTCCTATTGCAACATACGCCTGTGAGAAATTGATATTTACTAAACAAGCTGAACAGCGCATAAATGCCTTTGAATATAAATGTTATAGACGAGTTCTAGGAATATCTTGGGTAAAGAAAAGAACAAATGCATCGATACTTCACGAGCTGAACATTGAAGAAGGTTGGCTATTAAAGACGATAAAACAAAGAAAACTTAAATATTTTGGTCACTTGAAACGTCACGAAATTTTGGAGAGAACAATATTGGAGCGGTATATGCCTGGGAAGAGAGGAAGAGAAAGGCCAAAGAGAAGATGGGTGCAGGATGTGGCAGATGATCTCCAGATGAGTGTATCCGACGCGGAACATCTTGCTTATGGTTGAGAGGTTTTCCTGAAGGTTGTTATGGGTGCGAGGTTCTGTGAAGGTCATGCTACTGAATAAATGAATGGATGAATGAATGAATGAATAAATGAATGAATAAATGAATGAATGAATGAATAAATGAATGAATGAATGAATGAATGAATTGGTAGGAGTCATTAGAAGGTAAAATTATACCAGCTTTCAACACACATAATATCACAGATTATATGTGTTAAAGCCGGTCTCCCTGGCCAAGAAGTTAGCAACTTTCTCCGTAACCCCGTATACTCTCGTGAGTAACGTGACGATGGCGAGAATCGGTAGCGGTTCTAAACGCGTCCGTAACTTACGGGTTATGGAAGCCGGTTGCTCAGAAAGCAATGGCATACTACTGAGCATAATCTTGCCAACAATTCGACAATCAGCTGAAAGATGCTGATGTTGACAGCGTAAATGATATGCATACATTTTGTTTTGATGTGTTAGAAAGTATGAACCCTATATATATATATATATATATATATATATATATATATATATATATATATATATATATATATATATATATATATATATATATATATATATATATATATATATATATATATATATATATATATATATATATATATATATATATAAAGACAGTGTATGTATGTATGGAAGTATGTACTATATTTATTCGCGAACGGCCCATCCGATTGAGATGAAATTGTCTACAGATCTTCTTTTCAGTCCATAGCAGCCAACTGGCATAGTTTGTTAGTTTACAAACAATTATTTACGTAATAGAATTTAATTTTTTAATTGCATTATAATTAATATACAGCAAGGGGACTTAACTAAAGAACAGTTATAGCAAGGGACACAACATTTAGTAGCATTACTATATATGCAATTTAAATAATTGTTGCATTTTTCTAACAGTTTTATAAAATGTTTATCTACAGTTATCTACAGGCATATGCATTATAATATATAATGATAAAATCTTTAAGGCATTTTGAAAGTTTTCATAAAAAATAATGCATATATTTTAAATACGTGAAAATGTTCTAACTCATCTTTTTATTTTTCTTCAACAGCACATTAGCTGTTTTACTCTTCTTTATTTCATTTCCACATCAAATTTAATGTATTTTTCTCTTCTGTGTAATGTAATTTTTGTTTAAACATTCCCATATGTATGGCACGTTACACCCACGTTGGGTATTTATGATGCCCATGTTAAACATTGCCTCAAAGAGTCATGTATTATTGCTTATTTTGCATTCGTTTCAATGCTTATTGTTCTTTTGTTGTCAAAGAATTGCTTCATAAGAAATGTTGAATGAAAGAATGTATGAGAGGAAACAAAGAAGAAAAGCAGAATGTAGGACGGGCCTGCGTGCCCAATTCTTAACTCTTTGAAAATAAAGATTTTCGTTCTTTTAAAAAAAAATGTTATTTTTTATGAGAGAAAGTTAGTTGCATATCCTTTGCAGTACTCTGCAGTCAACTCACCGCTCACAATTTATTGGCTGTTCGTGATTTCTTGGTAAGTTTACTTTCAGTACTTTCACGTTGCCCTTTTTAGTTATTGGAATGAAGATTGATCTCTTCCAATCATATTTTCTACTATCAATCTAACAATCTATTCTTCTATTATATCTATATTTTTAACGGGAACGGGAAAGGGCCGAACACAGACAGACAGACAGACAGACCTCTACCAATTCCACTACAGGTGGTTTTTCCTGGTCTGGAGTCTCTTCCTCGGCCTCGACCTGTTTGGTTGGCTCCACCTTAGGTTTCTTGGGGCACACGAAGAATTGAGAATCTCCTGACTTTCCTTTGCAGTCAATAGCATTGTGCATGTTTGACTTGCATTGGTTGCACCATTTCCCTGTCCTAGATTTTCTAGTGCCGGACTTGAGTGAGCTCTCCTGGTGGCGAGCTTCCTTGTTGACCTTGGCATTTGCCGTGACAATCCCCTTGGACAATCCACTTCTCCGACCACGGTCGTCTTGGTGTGGAGCTCGAAGTGCTCTTGCTTCCCTCCTGCGTCTTCTCTGAACTATCCTCTGGAGTTTTTACATAAGGTTCCCCCTTTTTTGTTCCTGAGTTTTTGGGTTTCTTCTTGTCATGTTTCTCCTGACTTTTGGTGTAGGTGGAAAGGTTTTCTCCTCACTCCCCAAGTACCTCGACGAACCGTTCTACTAATTTTGTCACAAGGTCAATA
>JACEFZ010008533.1:0-10292 GCA_014155875.1 Cepaea nemoralis
ATACAGTGAGCTGTGGTTTCAATATTTTAAGTGACATGTTTATTTTTATATAAGGATCTTAGAGCTCAAAGGCTATAATAGGAAAGTCTCGTACGTCACTTTAGTTGCATTGTTAGTTTATATGCCAGAAGAGTCTTCACTTATGTAGCATACAAGAGTACATCATATAATAACTTAATGAATGTCTAGATGAGGAAATAGCGTATAACACTCTTCACGAGACGATTATATTACAATAGCCACAGACAATACAATGAGAGATAAATAATATAACAATATTTTACGAGAGAAATTGAGGTACAATGGTCCATCAAGAACAATCATCATCTTCAAGTGACATGCCAGCTGGCGTAGGCGTTCTGGACTTTCCACATATCTCGGTCTTTGGTTTTCTGTATCAACTCCGCGTCCTTCAGTTCACGAATGCATTTTTTTCGGAGACTCATGAGGGTCGTCGCTGGAGCTAAGGTGCTCATGCTTTGTGCGACGCTTTCGGCGCTGCGGAAAGAGACTGAGCCACTTGGGATTTTTAAAAAAAACACCGGTGCAGTGAAGTCGACCCTGTCGACTTTTAAGCGACTTTTATTTTGTAATGTGATGTAAAAGAACAGACAACAGAAACATAAGGTCAGGGTACATCGTAGCAGCCGGCGTTGTGGCTTACAGGCAGTGTGCTTGTTTCACAATTCCCCAACATTCCGAGTATTTGACATCAGCTACAGGTGATTTTGTAACAGACCGCTGTGCGTTGATTTCGATGGTATGAGGTGTCGTCGTTCAGAAAGCAATGGCCAGCTACTTAATGTACAAATTGCCTAGTAAATGACAACTAGTCGAAAATGCTGGGGTTGATTTCCTGTAAACAACATGCAACGAACTTAACATCCTAGCAGAATGTACAACGAAGGTTCGGGCCAGACAATGCTAAAGATCCATGATCGCCAGCTTTTTCTGCGAAGATGACACTTCGTTATTATGATAGTGTCGGTGTTGGTGATGATGGTGGTGGTGGTGGTGGTGGTGGTGGTAGTGGTGGTGGTGGTAATGTTGATGATGGTGCTTGTGGTGGCGGTGATGATGGTGTTTACGGTGGTAGTGAAGATGATGGTGATTACGGTGGTAGTGGAGATGATGGTGGTTGGGGCGGTGGTGATGATTGTGGTGGTGATGATTGTGGAGAAGATGATGGTGATGATGAGATGGTGGTGGTAATGGTGATTGTGTTGGTAATTGTGACGATGAGATGGTGATGGTGATGATGAATATGGTGGTCGTCTTGATAATAATGATAACGAGACCTTTGAGAATTAAACATCTCATTGATATACAACCAGTATGACCTCATCAGACCACAAGGATGCCAGAGCGTGCAGTGATTATTCTGGAATCGTCTCAGTGATTAACCGTGTTTTCATCAGATCATTTTTTTTTTCTGTATTAATTAATTCACCGTCAGCGTATAATTTCCTGGACATGTCTCCAACAACTCCTGGACTTTGAATTCTTCTGTTTGCAGCCAAAAATACGGCATCTGCCTCGCATATTCCACTAGCTCCCTTGATAACGCGAGAATTGAACAGGCACATTCCTAACATCTATATACCTAGAGCATTACTGGATGGTTGGTTATTGTAAAGCTTCTTGATAACTGTGAACTAACGGACGTCAGAAGAGGTCGGCGTGGCTGAGAGGTGTAGCACGCTTACACTTGCTCTTCTGACCTGGCGTAGTGGGTTCGTTCGTACCACTGGCCGGTCAGTCGGTCCCTCGTCCTTGACTTGGGGATGTAAATTACAGGTAGCTCAGAAGTGGGAGTGGATTCGCCTGAAGGCGAGGGACACTGGTAATAGGAAAGCTAACCTTCACGGAAACATCAATCAGTGCACTCACTAGTAGTAGTAGTAGTAGTAGTAGTAGTAGTAGTAGTAGTAGTAGTAGTAGTAGTAGTAGTAGTCGTCGTAGTAGTAGTAGTAGTAGTAGTCGTAGTAGTAGTCGTAGTCGTAGTAGTAGTAGTAGTAGTAGTAGTAGTAGTAGTAGTAGTAGTCGTAGTAGTAGTAGTAGTAGTAGTAGTAGTAGTAGTAGTAGTAGTAGTAGTAGTAGTAGTAGTAGTAGTAGTAGTAGTAGTAGTAGTAGTAGTAGTAGTAGTAGTCGTAGTAGTCGTAGTAGTAGTAGTAGAAACACGCTAGTGATGATCTCAAACGGGAGCGAAACTCGAGTCTAGTGCTTCCAATTGACGTGGAGAAGGTCATAGGTTCGTGCCGCAATACGATAGCATTGGCAGTAGTGGGTTGTGCTCAATATTTAAATCTCACATCCCGGAGAAAACGAAATAAATCAATTGATTATTGCTCGCTATAATTTAGGTGGCCTGGTGTGCCTTGCCAGTCGAGAAGTCGTGATCATTCGGGGCCACATCGATTGACGGATGTCAGTCGCGGCGATCGGGCATATTTTGAGCTATAGCCTACGATGGGTGACGTGATATTCTAGTGTGATAATTTGGTCGTGTCTAGTGTGTGCCGCATGGTTTAGTGGTTACACACCCGTGTCACGCGCCAGTGATGCGGGTTTGATCCCGGCTCCAGTCAAGGATATGCACTACTGATGAGCTCAAACGAGAGCGAAACTCGAGTCTAGTGCTTCCAATTGACGTGGACAAGGCCTTAGGTTCATGCCGGAATACGATAGCGTTGCCATCAGTAAGTTGTGCTCAATGTGTAAATCTCACATCCCTGAGAAAACCAAATAAATCAAATGTCATTGTCTCTCCAACACAATGTTTAGAAGGATAATGTATGCTGAATGCATCCGTTGATAAACTACGAGAAACTGTTTCATTACACGTATTGGAGGTCAGTACGGCCGAACAGATAAGAACACGTGTTCTTAAAAATATGGTGTGCTGTTGCTGAGATAGTGGGTCCAACCCCTACAACGGTCACGTGGATTAAAATGTTGACTTCTCGTCCTTGACTTGGGGACGTAAATTACAAGTACCTCTAAAGTGGAAGTGAGTTGATGGTGAGGGACACTGGTAATAGGGAAAGCTAATCCACACGCAAAAACAGTCCAGTGCATGAGAAGAAGTAGTACATGTGTGGACTACGCTTCAGTCCAAAGCAAGCGAAGGGAAATATAATTAAACGTGTTGGTGGAATCGCAGACCAATGCAGTCTCATTGTAAGAGAATTAGAAGTCAGGGACCGTGTCCTACGCCTTTACAGTAATGGGTATATGGTGCAAGTCCCATATTTCTTTACCTAAATGGGTATTGTGGTCAATATCACGCTTTACTCACCTTGGCGCTGTCATCATGAAATAAAATGAATTAGAAGAAGCATTTATGAAACAGGCTTGTTGGGGGTATACCAGGCTTGTTGGGGTCTACCATGCTTGTTGGGATCTACAAGGCATGCGACAAAAATGTGGCAACATGTTAGTTAGTGTCTTTCATCAACAATCATCAGCGTTTTACGGCTCAGTATACATTTGATACATGGGTACAACTATCTCGGAACAGTCATAACATCTGATAGGGCGAGCTTTAAAGAGATTAAAACAAGGATCGCTATGCCGAAGGTAGCCTTTCGTCAGGTAGAAAACATTCTGACCACTAAAAATATATTCAATGTCAACGAGAAAAAGGAAAGTTGAAGTTCTACATAGAACCTATACTTTTGTATAGATTTGAAACGTGGACAATGAGAAGACAAGATGACAAGCACCTGAAGGTAGTGGAAATGTGGTTTCTCAGAAAAATGCAAAGAATGCCAAGAACAGACAGAAACACTAATGAGCAAGCCCTACAAAAGAAAAAAAAAAAAAACACACACACACACACGAAACCCGTAAACTGATTAGAGAAATTTGACGTGGACAGTCAGTATTGTTTTGGTCACGTTATGAGAAGAAATAACTGGAGAACTTGTTAACAACTGGTAAGATTGAGGGGAAAAGAACAAGAGGAAGGCAAAGAGGTAATTATCTAGACGGTTTGTTTAAAAAGTTATTAGCATATCCTTTACAGGACTTCGCAGTTAACACCAGCATTTCTTTTTTTGTGTGGTACTGTTGTGATCTCTTAGCAAGCTTACGTTCAGTAGTTTCCCACTGCTTTCTGAAGGAGCGGAACCTATACCATTTCATAAAAACCAACGCAAGACGGTCTGCTGCTAAATCGCCCACAGCTGTGTTTCAAACGCGGGTATGCTATATTACAAACTGCGTCCTTAACTCCATCGACACAGAACCAGCTAGACGGCTTGGCCGCATCGTATAATCGAGACAAAAACAAGGAGCTGATCCACGACTCTGGTGATCGTGTGAGACGGCGAAACATGACTGCCCACATTTATCAGCCTGGCACATGATAATGATGCTACACTTGGTATGAGCCGCAGAGTGGCGCAATGACTAGCACGCTTACCAGCGGCCCGGTGGTGGTATGTTCGAATCCCCTTGGAGTGGTATGTTCTCTGAAACACAGACCCATGCTCCCATGTTGACTAAACCTAAATTAGATATCAGGAAATGTCGTGGGAAGTAAAGTAGGCCGGCACAATATCGAACGCATCATACACCGAGGTAGGTGCACCTGATGGCGAAGGACACTGGTAATAGGAAAGCTAACTTTCACGCACAATTCAGTCAGTGTACTCACTATTGAAGGACTCTTCAGACAAAATGAAGCGTTACTTTTCGGAGGGACGCTATTTAGTGTTATCCTTTGGATTTGGTGTGATTTCCTATGGATTCCCTGTGAATAGTGTTTTCCTGTGGATTATGTGATGTTATTTTGTGTTCCTTTTATTGGAAGTTTTCAAAAGAAGCCACGGAAGGCAGGTGGTGGATGAAATTTTTAGGGCAGCCGACAGATATTGTGAGTCATGGCCTCGAGCTTCACGACGGCAGGCAGAGGAACTCTTCTTGAGTCAATGGCTGCGGTCTCCGACCAGTAAGGTCACTGCCATAGAGGAAAGCAACGGCAAACTACCTCTTTAAAAGTGCCTAGTATATCATGATTCGCTTAAAGACTGATCATCGCAAAACAAGGACAGAGACGTTAAAATTAGCAACTTGGAACGTTAGGACGTTAAACAACGACGGAACATTAGAGAACATAAAACAAGAAATTGAAATGGAAAAAATTAATATTTTAGGTATGTGCGAAACGAGATGGACAGGATCAGGCATCAATATAGAGGAAGATTTCAAGATTATTTATTCTGGAGGTGAAGATCGTCATAGAGGAGTGGCAATTATTTCGGACCGGAAAATAGCAAAATCTGTTCAAGGATATTGGGCCGTGTCGGACAGAGTTCTACTAGTTAAATTAAGTGGCAGACCTTTTAGCATAAATATTATTCAAGTATATGCCCCAACAGGAGAATCCAGTGAAGATAGTGTAGAAGAATTTTATAATGACATAGAGTCTGCCTTAAAGAAATGTAAAAATTCAGAAATAAACATCATAATAGGGGACTTCAATGCAAAAGTAGGAAATCAAGTAGGAAACTATGGTTTAGGAGAGAGAAATGAAAGAGGATGCAGACTCGTAGAGTGGGCAAAAGAACATGAAATGATTGTAGGAAATACCTGGTTCAAGCAACATCCTAGAAGATTATGGACATGGAGGAGCCCTGATAGCAGGATTAGAAACCAGATTGACTACATTCTGATTAGCAGAAGATTTAGAAACGCATTAACACTAGCAAAAACAGTTCCCAGTGCTGATTGTTATAGTGACCACAGATTACTCACAGGAACATTGAGGATAAAGTTGAAGAAAGTCAAGTATATAACAGGAAACACTAAATATGATTTGTGTACATTGAGTAATGACAAGGAAATACAAAACAAATTCAACATAGAAGTACAGAACAGATTTGATATATTGTCTGATCTAGAGATCCTATTCCAGGATGTGGATGATCAATGGGAAACGTTGAAGAATTCAATCAATGTGGCTGCAGAAACAACTATTCCAAAATTAAAGAAGGTGGGTCGTAAGAAATGGATGACTGAAGAAATTTTACACCTCATGGAAACAAGAAGACTCAACAAAAATAATTCTGTCAAATATGAAGAAATTCACAGACAAGTCAGAATATTATGTAAGGAGGCAAAAGAAGCATGGCTTGAGGAAAAGTGCTTAGAAATTGAAAACCAACACAACAGTCAAAATACCAAATTAGTGCACAAAAGAATTCAGGAACTTACTAATAAAAGAACAAGTACATCAACAGGGTGTCTAAAAACTGAAGATGGCAAAATCATAATAGAAAAAGACCAGATTCTACATGTATGGACAGATTATGTGAAACACCTTTATGATGATAACAGAGACGAACAGTATGATATTAGATTTAATAATGAAGGACCGCCAATTTTGGAGATGGAGGTTCGAAATGTTCTTAAGCATATGAAAGCTGGCAAGGCCCCCGGTGCAGATAACATCACAACAGAAATGATTAAAGCTTTAGAAGAATTTGGACTAGAGCAAGTCACCAGACTGCTGAACACATTATATGATACTGGAGATATACCTCCTGAATTATGTAACTCTGTATTTATTGCAATCCCAAAGAAATCAGGAACCTTGGAATGTGATCAACATAGAACAATTAGTATAATGAGTCACATCACAAAGATTTTGCTAAGAATTATCATGCAAAGAGTGAGGAAGAAGATACAACCTGAAATAGGGGAAGAACAATGCGGGTTTGTAGAAGGAAAGGGTACAGTAAATGCTGTGTATATGCTGCGAACAGTTATTGAACGTGCTATAGAAGTAAACAAGGATATACATCTTTGCTTTATTGACTATACAAAGGCTTTTGATAGCGTTAGACATGTCAGCATGGTGGATATGCTTGCAGATCTACAAATTGATGGGAAAGACATTAGACTTATAAAAAACATATATTGGAAACAACAAGCTGCAATAAGGATTGATAATGAAGTGGGACAGTATCAGCCAATTAAGAGAGGTGTTAGGCAGGGATGTGTGATGTCTCCAGATCTTTTTTCCCTATACAGTGAAAATATTTTCAGAAATGTAGAGGATATAAATGGAATCAGCATTGGAGGACGAAACATCAATAACATTAGATATGCAGATGATACAGTATTAATTGCAGACAATGCGCAGGACCTGCAACAATTAGTAGATGCGGTTGTTGTACACAGTGAGCAACTGGGGTTAGAATTAAATTGTAAAAAGACTCAGGTTATGGTCGTCAGTAGGAAGGAAGAAGTGCCACAATGTAATATACAAGTAAATGGAAATATTCTTCAACAAGTGAATCGGTACAATTATCTTGGAACAGTTATAACATCTGATGGGAGATGCCTTGAAGAGATTAGAACAAGAATCGCCATGGCGAAAGTAGCCTTTAGCAAGATGAAAAACATTCTGACCAATAAAAAGATGTCAATTGAAACGAGAAAAAGAGTGTTGAGGGAATACATAGAGCCTGTTCTTTTGTATGGATGTGAAACTTGGACAATGAGCAGTCAAGCTGAAAAGCATCTGATGGCTGCAGAAATGTGGTTTCTGAGGAAAATGCAAAGAATACCATGGACAGACAGAAAAACCAATGACCAAGTACTACAGGAGACAAATGAACATCGTAAACTGATTAGAGAAATTAGACGTAGACAGTCAAAATTTTTTGGACATATTATGAGAAGAAATGGATTGGAGAACTTAGTGACAACTGGCAAGATCGAAGGGAACAGACCAAGAGGAAGACCGAGAGGAAAATACCTGGATGGCTTGGCCACGTGGCATGGACGAGACAGGAACACTGAGCTGATCCACGACACTGGTGATCGAGTGACATGGCGAGTCATGACCGCCCACGCTTTCCGGCATGGCACATGATTGATTGATTGATTGACTCACTATTTGTAGCAACTAGTAGTGATATATGCCTGGGAAGAGAGGAAGAGGAGGCCAACGAGAAGATGGGTGCAGCTTGTGGTGGATGATCTCCAGATGGTGTATCGGACGCGGGACATCTTGCTTGTGATTGAAAAGTTTTTCGGAGGGTTGTTATGGGAGCGAGGTTCTGCAAAGGACATGCTACTGAACGAATGAATGAATGAATGAATGAATGAATGAATGAATAGTGGTCGTAGTAGTAGTAGTAGTAGTAGTAGTAGTAGTAGTAGTAGTAGTAGTAGTAGTAGTAGTAGTAGTAGTAGTATTAGTAGTAGTAGTAGTAGTAGTAGTAGTAGGAGGAGGAGGAGGAGGAGGAGGAATAGGAGGAATAGGAGGAGGAGGAGGAGGAGGAGGAGGAGGAGGAGGAGGAGGAGGAGGAGGAGAAGGAGGAGGAGGATAGGGTGTATTTTTAAACACTGCATTGTTTGAAAATATTGCTGGTCTAAGTTTTGTATTCACTCTCTTTAAAGTTCATGCAACATAGAAGGTAAATACAGAACTTGGACCGGCAATATTTTCAAATACTGCACTGCCATTAAAAATACAGCCTGTAGCAGCAACAGCAGCAGCAGCAGCACGGATGTGGACTACACTGGAGTGGTGTGTGGAAATATGGTGATAGCACCACACACGCAACTGGAAATGGTTCTCTCCGGAGCAGTTGTAATTTGTTAATGTAATAGATGTGAAGCCGTGGCAGATTTATTGCATGTACATTTTCAAGCAGCAGTGTGTCTGTAGTTTCGTGTTGTGGGTTGTGAAATTGAACACACGTGTTTCCTGTTTTATTTGTAAAACGTGGATAAGTTTACATCGTGTTGTGTTTAATTATATTTTCAGCTGAATACAATTTAGTACCGCAGCCATCATCGTATGTTAGTTAATTAGTTAAATATGTTTCCCTGATAACGGAGCATAATTTCATCCAGCATATATAATGATTGGAAGGAGGGAGGGGGGGGGGGGGGACGTAGTGGCTAGACACTTTTAAAAAAAGTCGCTTCATTGCATCGGGTTTTATCCCATATGACTCGGTCTCTTTCCGCATCACGAACTCCGTAGCTCTAGCGACGACCCACAGGGGTCTCCAAAAATTTTCACTCGTGAACCGAAGGACGCGGCTTGGAATCGAACCCACAACCTTCGAAGACCGAGTCAAACGGCTTCACCACCTCGCCACGGAGACTCCCTTGCCTAGACACCCACCTACCGACCAGGTGGTCATGGATTAGATCTGCAACGACTATGATTTTTAAAAAAAATTAATCTGGTCTCTAGACTGGCCGAGAATAAAATCTGTATCAATAATTGTTGTCGACATCACGATTTGTGGTTGCACTACACTGCACCAATATTGCCCGCGCGTTGATGTGTGGTTGGTTACCACCTGATGTTTTGTCAGGAAGTAGGCGGCGGTTGGGGAGGCACCGGTCGGTCTAGCACAAGAATCATCAAACTACACATGCGGAGACCTCCTGCCTGCTATGCGCCTTAAATTTACTATTTTCAATTTTAAATTATTGTATCTAGATTTTCTTGGTTATTGTAATGTTTGCTTATTTTGCTCCATCCTACATCCTTGCCCGGCTCATGGTAGCTCCGCCTGCGCTCTCAAGTTACCATGGATTCCAAGGCAACACATACAAACACACATATTTCCCTCCCCCGGATGCGTCCGGCTGTCAACACTCGTCCCTCGCTCCAGAAATATTTAATTCTTTTTCTCTGTCATCCGTTTTATAGGTATGTAACAAGAATTTCTTTGACAGTGGAAGGTAAGTGAACTATAAGTGTGAATAGAGACAATGAAGTAGCAAACATAGAATAACAATGCTATATATTATTACTTAATGTTGCATATCTCTTACAGAACACTGCAGTCAACACCAGCATTTTTCAGCTGCTGTTGATGTACTAGGCAATTTTTTTTTTACTTTTGGTAGTTTGCCATTGCTTTCTGAACGACCAGCTCACATACCCCCGTAAGTTACCAATGTGGCTCGATCCGCTGCCGAATCTCGCAGCTGCTATTATCCCCACGTGGATATACGGGATTACGAAAAATGTCGTTAACCCCTTGGCCAGGGAGACCGGCAATGCTAGAGCAGCCTCGTGTTATTATGAAAATATTATCTCCAGTTTAGAAAACTTCCCCGGTCAAGATGGTAATCGAGCTGGTCTCTAGACCAGTGTATTTCAACCTTACTGCTGGAGCAGATCCTTACGCAAGTGTTTACATTGCTCAAGGAAATCTGTGCGATGATCCAAGTGTTTGTCCTACTTTATGTAATAAACCAGATAGGCAAAGAAATTTTTTTTACCCGGTTAAAAATTTTTTTTTAAATTT
>JACEFZ010008534.1:0-34632 GCA_014155875.1 Cepaea nemoralis
ATAAGTACATACTTGTATAACTATATATGTACATACTTGTATAACTATATATATGTACATACTTGTATAACTATATAATTGTACATACTTGTATAACTATATATTGTACATACTTGTATAACTATATAATGTACATACTTGTATAACTATATATTGTACATACTTGTATAACTATATATTGTACATACTTGTATAACTATATATTGTACATACTTGTATAACTATATATGTACATACTTGTATAACTAGATAATGTTACATACTTGTATAACTATATAATGTACATACTTGTATAACTATATAATTGTACATACTTGTATAACTATATATTGTACATACTTGTATAACTATATCATGTACATACTTGTATAACTAGATCATGTACATACTTGTATAACTATATAATGTACATACTTGTATAACTATATAATGTACATACTTGTATACTAGATATATGTACATACTTGTATAACTATATATTGTACATACTTGTATAACTAGATCATGTACATACTTGTATAACTAGATCATGTACATACTTGTATAACTATATAATGTTTTGTTCATTGGCACCTTGCCGTCTTGACAGACGATAGTTTGTGCTTTAAAAAGGCATAATAACTTTTAACTATGGCGGTAGCGAGTGTGACTGATAAGGCCAATTTGCGCTGTAAATGTCCGTTCACAGTGGGTGCATGTGAACACGTGGTCATTTCCACCATCATGCACCATCTTACGTCTCAAACGCTTGGTGTGTGACTTTTCTGCAATAATTTTCTCCTTTGACTTTATTCCATTTCTGATATTTGCCCTCCATGCAACACGTTCAGCGGCGACTTGCTCCCAATGTGCATTATCAATGCCTGTATCAATCATGTCCCGCTTACACACATCTTTGTATCGTAGTAGAGGCCGACCCTGAGATCTCTTACCCATCTGTAATTCACCAAAAAAGATATCCTTTGGTATTCTACCATCATCCATCCTCCTAAGATGTCCTATCCATCTAAGTCTACGAAGACTGAGCATGGAATAAACTGTCACACAACCTGATCTTTCCAATACTTCAGTATTTGTGATTTTGTCTTGCCACTTAATACCAAGAATTCTTCGCAGACACCGCATATGAAAGCTGTTTAAGTTGTTCTCTTGGTGTGAGTAAGTTGTCCAGGTTTCACTGCCATAGAGAAGAGTACTAAGGACACAGGCTTGATAGACAAGGACTTTTGTTTTGGCAGTAAGCTTCCTGTTCTCCCAGACTCTTTTTCTTAACCTGTTCATTGTTGTTGCTGCCTTACCAATCCGGATGTTGATTTCCTGATCTAGGGATAATTTGCTATTTACCACTGATCCTAGATATGTAAAATGGTCTACTATCTCTAGTTCGGCGTCGTCAATAAAGATTGATGGTACCCCATGTGCACCTTGTGACATAATCTGTGTCTTCTTTTTGCTAATTGTTAAACCAAATTCAGAACAAGCATTGGAGAATGCAGATAGTAGACATTGCAATTCTTCCTCAGAGTGGGTCGTAACTGCAGCATCATCTGCAAAAAGCAACTCTCTGATCAGTACCCTCCTAATTTTGGTCTTAGCCTTCAATCTCTGAGCATTGTAGAGGCCGCCATCTGAGCGTGAGTGAATGTATATACCACCATCCTGATCACGAAATGCATATTTCAGTAGAAGTGAAAAGTATATTCCAAAGAGGGTGGGAGCTAGTACACAACCTTGCTTAACTCCACTCTTGATTTCAAATTCTTCAGAAGTTGCACCATCAAACTTGATTATACCCTTCATGCCTGTGTGGAACGATTCCACAATGGACAGAAGAGTTGGTGGGCAGCCAATCTTCTTTAGTGCCTTGAACAGACCCTCACGACTGACCAAATCAAATGCCTTTGTGAGGTCGATGAAGGCAATAAACAGTGGTTGATTCTGTTCACGGCATTTTTCTTGCATTTGTCGCAATGAGAATATCATATCAGTGGTAGACCGGTTCTGTCGAAAGCCACACTGTGATTCGGGGTAGACTTGATCTCCTAGGACTTGAAGTCTGCGCAGAACAATTCTGGCAAATACTTTTCCAACAATACACAGAAGTGAGATACCCCTATAGTTGTTGCAGTCGCTCCGATCGCCCTTGTTCTTGTACAGTGTTATGATGCTTGAATCTTTGAAATCCTGTGGGACTTGTCCTTCACGCCAGCATAGCTCTATTAGCTGGTGGATCTGTATAGTGAGTGTGTCTTGCCCACTCCTGATAACCTCTATTGGAATCCCATCCTTACCTGGAGCCTTGCCAGATGCAAGTTCATTTATAGCACACTTAACTTCTGTTATGGTGGGAAGTGTGTCCAGGTGGTCAAGAGTTGGTAGAGCCTCTATGGCGTTGAGGGCATCATCCGCTAGTTTGGTCTCACTTGAGTAAAGCTCCAAATAGTGCTCTACCCATCTGTCCATCTGCTGTTTCTTATCAGTGATGATTTCTCCAGTCAAGGTTTTCAATGGTGCACTTCTTTTGATCACTGGACCTGCAGGCTTTCTTTATTCCTTCATACATGCTTCTTATGTCTCCCTTATCACTTGCGATTTGAATGGACTCACATAACTTGATCCAATAATCATTTGCACACTGCCTGGCAGCCTTTTGCACATCCTTCCTAGCTTGCCTAAGCTCACTCAGAGTGTTACGCGTTGGTCTTTCCTTGTTTCTTAAGAGAGCTTTCTTCTTCTTATCAATCAAGGGCTGCAGAGTCTCGCTGTTGGCCGCAAACCAGTCCTGCCTCTTATGATCCACAGTGCCGTAAACCCCTACGGCAGTTTTATAAAGAGTTTCCTTAATTTGACCCCACTTTTCATTTACTGTACAATTTTCTGGTGTATCAGTGAAAGCGTCTTCAAGTTGCTGTTGAAACTGAAAGCACTTTTCAGGATCATGAGTGTTAATAATATTAATCCTGAGGCTAGATTTGTGTTTAGCTGTGTAGATTCTCTTTGGTCTCAGTCTAACCCTTGCAACAACCAAAGAATGATCCGTATCACAGTCAGCACTGTGGTAACTACGAGTCAATGATATATGGTTCAGATGTTGTCTCCGTGTGATGATGAAGTCCAGCTGGTGCCAATGGCCGGATCTTGGATGTTTCCATGTGACCTTATGCATCTCTTTTGTTTTAAAAAAGGAGTTTGTAATACATAGGTCATTACTGGTCAGTGGAAAATCCTGGACACATGGTTCTCACGTTCCAGGTTGCAAGCCGTAGCTTGAGGTTTCTATTTTTATTTTTGTTTGTACCTGGTGCATTGGTTTTACAGCCTGCGATTCAGATTTTGTCCTAGCCCCAAGCACCCATTGAAGCAGGCAGGCTGTGGCGGATCAGCACCCAATTGGCTGGGGGCTGCCCAGCTTGAGGCGGGCGGTAGCTGATCAGTGACACCTATAGGTGTCTCCCACCGTCAGAGGCAACGCGTGGCGCCCCATGTCTACGCCAACTGACAAGGACTTATAACCCGTAACAGTTGCCTCTCGCTTTGATTCCGAGACCAGTTAAGACCAGGGATGGAGTTATTGCCTCTCCATAGCACAAAGCCTGGGCTAAAATATAGAGATCATGTGTTGCCCATGCAGCATGATCCCTCTCTCGGCCTGCCTAGTTTACTCCAGAGGAAAGGTAACACCCCTACATCTGGAACAAGACAAGCTGCAGAAGCTGCCGGATCAGCAAAGCAATGCTCTAACTGTCCGCCTGTCGGAGCTTCGATCCTAGACCAGTCGCCAACCAAGGCTTAGGGCCTGGTCTGCCCTGCCATGACATTTTGTCTTTAGCTTGCATTTCCTCGCACCAGGGTAAGGCTTGTACCCTCCCAATTGCGCTCTTCCGCCCGAAGCCGTTGGCACAATGTGGGGTGTCAGGTTTGGTAAGCGCCGCCCAACGTTCAGCGCTAACAGAAACCAGGTAGTACCGTCTACTGTTATACGGTAGCTCAGTCATATCTGACTAAGACCTGACAATCCTATATAATGTACATACTTGTATAACTATATATTGTACATACTTGTATACTTGTATAACTATATATTGTACATACTTGTATAACTATATAATGTACATACTTGTATAACTATATAATGTACATACTTGTATAACTATATAATGTACATACTTGTATAACTATATAATGTACATACTTGTATAACTATATAATGTACATACTTGTATAACTATATAATGTACATACTTGTATAACTATATATTGTACATACTTGTATAACTATATATTGTACATACTTGTATAACTATATATGTACATACTTGTATAACTATATATTGTACATACTTGTATAACTATATATTGTACATACTTGTATAACTATATATTGTACATACTTGTATAACTATATAATGTACATACTTGTATAACTATATATTGTACATACTTGTATAACTATATATTGTACATACTTGTATAACTAGATCATGTACATACTTGTATAACTATATATTGTACATACTTGTATAACTATATAATGTACATACTTGTATAACTATATAATGTACATACTTGTATAACTATATATGTACATACTTGTATAACTATATAATGTACATACTTGTATAACTATATAATGTACATACTTGTATAACTATATATGTACATACTTGTATAACTATATAATGTACATACTTGTATAACTATATAATGTACATACTTGTATAACTATATAATGTACATACTTGTATAACTATATAATGTACATACTTGTATAACTATATATTGTACATACTTGTATAACTATATATTGTACATACTTGTATAACTATATAATGTACATACTTGTATAACTATATAATGTACATACTTGTATAACTATATAATGTACATACTTGTATAACTATATAATGTACATACTTGTATAACTATATAATGTACATACTTGTATAACTAGATCATGTACATACTTGTATAACTATATAATGTACATACTTGTATAACTATATAATGTACATACTTGTATAACTATATATGTACATACTTGTATAACTATATAATGTACATACTTGTATAACTATATAATGTACATACTTGTATAACTATATAATGTACATACTTGTATAACTATATAATGTACATACTTGTATAACTATATAATGTACATACTTGTATAACTATATAATGTACATACTTGTATAACTATATATGTACATACTTGTATAACTATATAATGTACATACTTGTATAACTATATAATGTACATACTTGTATAACTATATAATGTACATACTTGTATAACTATATAATGTACATACTTGTATAACTATATAATGTACATACTTGTATAACTAGATCATGTACATACTTGTATAACTATATAATGTACATACTTGTATAACTATATAATGTACATACTTGTATAACTATATAATGTACATACTTGTATAACTATATAATGTACATACTTGTATAACTATATAATGTACATACTTGTATAACTATATAATGTACATACTTGTATAACTATATAATGTACATACTTGTATAACTATATAATGTACATACTTGTATAACTATATAATGTACATACTTGTATAACTATATAATGTACATACTTGTATAACTATATAATGTACATACTTGTATAACTATATAATGTACATACTTGTATAACTATATAATGTACATACTTGTATAACTATATAATGTACATACTTGTATAACTATATAATGTACATACTTGTATAACTAGATCATGTACATACTTGTATAACTATATAATGTACATACTTGTATAACTATATAATGTACATACTTGTATAACTATATAATGTACATACTTGTATAACTATATAATGTACATACTTGTATAACTAGATCATGTACATACTTGTATAACTATATATTGTACATACTTGTATAACTATATAATGTACATACTTGTATAACTATATAATTGTACATACTTGTATAACTATATATGTACATACTTGTATAACTATATATGTACATACTTGTATAACTATATAATGTACATACTTGTATAACTATATAATTGTACATACTTGTATAACTATATATTGTACATACTTGTATAACTAGATCATGTACATACTTGTATAACTATATATGTACATACTTGTAAATATTACATGAAATATTGTTAACTAAAATGTACATACGGGTTTTAACTAAATTTTTGGGACATCTTGTTTTTCTAAAAAAGGTACATACGGGTTTTAACTAAAAAATGTACATACTTGTTCTAAATATGTACTACGGGGGTTTTTCTAAATATGTACATATTGGGTAACTAAAAAATGTACATCTTGTTTTTCTAAAAAATGTACAAAAGGGTTTTAACTAAATATTTAAAATACTGTTCTAAAAACATGTACTACTTGTTTTCTAAATATGTACATACTTGGTATTTTTAAAATGTACATACTTTGTTAACTAAAATGAAACATACGGGGGTATTTTCTAAATTGTACATACGGGGGTTTTTAACTAAATTTTGTACATACTTTGTTCTAAAAATTTTGTACATGGGGTTTTAATGTCTGTATGTACATCATTTATTTGGGGCTGAAATTTTAAACATAATTTGTCAAAATTGGGCCATTTCTGGGGGCTGTATTACTACAATGTGGTAATCCATCTCAGATACGTGGTCAGCAAGGATGTCTTCACAGCAGTATAGAGATGGCACATACAGAGGGTGATTGTGTGGCTGAAATATGTACATACAGGAGGTGATTGTGTGGCTGAAACATGTACATACAGGAGGTGATTGTGTGGTTGAAATATGTACATACAGTGGGTGATTGTGTGGCTGAAACATGTACATACAGGAGGTGATTGTGTGGTTGAAATATGTACATGCAGTGTGTGATTGTGTGGCTGAAACATGTACATACAGGAGGTGATTGTGTGGCTGAAATATGTACATGCAGTGTGTGATTATGTGGCTGAAACATGTACATACAGGAGGTGAATGTGTGGTTGAAATATGTACATACAGGAGGTGACTGTGTGGCTGAAATATGTACATACAGTGGGTGATTGTGTGGTTGAAATATGTACATGCAGTGTGTGATTGTGTGGCTGAAATATGTACATACAGGAGGTGATTATGTGGCTGAAATATGTACATACAGGAGGTGATTGTGTGGCTGAAAAATGTACATACAGTGTGTGATTGTGTGGCTGAAATATGTACATACAGTGTGTGATTGTGTGGTAGAAATATATACATGCAGTGTGTGATTGTGTGGCTGAAATATGTACATACAGTGGGTGATTGTGTGGTTGAAATATGTACATGCAGTGGGTGATTGTGTGGCTGAAATATGTACATACAGTGGGTGATTGTGTGGCTGAAATATGTACATACAGTGGGTGATTGTGTGGTTGAAATATGTACATACAGTGGGTGATTGTGTGGTTGAAATATGTACATGCAGTGGGTGATTGTGTGGCTGAAATATGTACATACAGTGGGTGATCGTGTGGCTGAAATATGTACATACAGTGGGTGATTGTGTGGCTGAAATATGTACATACAGTGTGTGATTATGTGGTTGAAATATGTACATACAGTGTGTGATTATGTGGTTGAAATATGTACATACAGTGGGTGAGTGTATGGTTAAAACAGATACATATACAAGTAATGTGGCATCCCATAGTCTAGCACAATTAATATCATGTCAGAATAGAAAACAAGATGATGGGACATCATGTTAGAATAGAATACAAGATGGGACATTATTATAGAATAGAACACAACATGCAGGGACATCATATAAGAATACAACACAAGATTATGCGACATCATGTTAGAACACAAAATCATGGGACATTATGTTAGAATAGAACACAAGATGATGGGACATCATGTTAGAACACAAAATCATGGGACATCATGTTAGATTAGAACACAAGATGGGACACTATTATAGAATAGAACACAAGATGGTGGGACATTATGTTAGAATAGAACACAAGATGCTGGGACATCATGTTAGAATAGAACACAAGATGGTGAGACATTATGTTAGAATACAACACAAGATGATGGGACATTATGTTAGAACAGAACACAAGATGATGGAACATTATGTTAGAATAGAACACAAGATGATGGGACATTATGTTAGAATAGAACACAAGATGAGTGGGACATTATATTAGAATACAGAACACAAGATGATGGGACATTATGTTAGAATAGAACACGAGATGGTGGGACATTATGTTAGAATACAACACAAGAAGATGAGACATTATGTTAGAATACAACACAAGAAGATGGGACATTATGTTAGAATAGAACACAAGAAGGACATTATGTTAGAATACAACACAAAATGATGGGACATCATGTTAGAATAGAATACAAGATGATGGAACATAGTGTTAAGCAACAATACACAGATAGTACAGAAAGTTGTCATCTGGCTCAAACAAATCTACAAATATAGCAGACTATAATCCTGACAGACAAACCAATAAATATAACAGACAAACCAATAAAGATGACAGGCAGACCTACAACCATAACACACACAGCAATAAAGATGGCAGACAAAACAACAACAACGACACACAACTCAAGAGATGCCTGGGCCAGCAACAGATGACACACAACTCAAGAGATGTCTGGGTCAGCAACAGATGACACACAACTCAAGAGATATCTGGGCCAGCAACAGATGACACACAACTCAAGAGATATCTGGGCCAGCAACAGATGACACACAACTCAAGAGATGTCTGGGCCAGCAACAGATGACACACAACTCAAGAGATGTTTGGGTCAGCAACAGATGACACACAACTCAAGAGATATCTGGGCCAGCAACAGATGACACACAACTCAAGAGATGTCTGGGCCAGCAACAGATGACACACAACTCAAGAGATATCTGGGCCAGCAACAGATGACACACAACTCAAGAGATATCTGGGCCAGCAACAGATGACACACAACTCAAGAGATTTCTGAGCCAGCAACAGATGACACAACTCAAGAGATTTCTGAGCCAGCAACAGATGACAACATGCCAGTGAGCAGACGCATGCCAGCTCAGCCTGTGTGACTCACCATGTGCCTGATCTCGGTGAAAGTCTCTATGAGGAAGTCCGGCAGAAGTTCCGTGTGAAGGCAGTCCTGGACGAACCAATCAGTGAAGTCGCTGGCAAACAAGGGATGTTGCTTCATGTACAGAAGAGCTGACTTGGCCTGCAGAGTGTTAGAAGGTTGTCAGCTCAGCTGTCACCACACTAAACAAACACAATTATCAATACAGGGTTAGAAGGTTGTCAGCTTAGCTGTCACCAAACTAACCAATCACAATTATCAATACAGGGTTAGAAGGTTGTCAGCTTAGCTGTCACCAAACTAACCAATCACAATTATCAATACAGGGTTAGAAGGTTGTCAGCTTAGCTGTCACCAAACTAACCAATCACAATTATCAATACAGGGATAGAAGGTTGTCAGCTCATCTGTCACCACACTAACCAATCCATCCATTGGCACCTTGCCGTCTTGACAGACGATAGTTTGTGCTTTAAAAAAGGCATAATAATTTTTAACTATGGTGGTAGCGAGTGTGAATGATAAGGCCAATTTGCGCTGTAAATGTCTGTTCACAGTGGGTGCATGTGAACACGTGGTCATTTCCACCATCATGCACCATCTTACGTCTCAAACGCTTGGTGTGTGACTTTTCTGCAATAATTTTCTCCTTTGACTTTATTCCACTTCTGATATTTGCCCTCCATGCAACACGTTCAGCGGCGACTTGCTCCCAATGTGCATTATCAATGCCTGTATCAATCATGTCCCGCTTACACACATCTTTGTATCGTAGTAGAGGCCGACCCTGAGACCTCTTACCCATCTGTAATTCACCAAAAAAGATATCCTTTGGTATTCTACCATCATCCATCCTCCTAAGATGTCCTATCCATCTAAGTCTACGAAGACTGAGCATGGAATAAACTGTCACACAACCTGATCTTTCCAATACTTCAGTATTTGTGATTTTGTCTTGCCACTTAATACCAAGAATTCTTTGCAGACACCGCATATGAAAGCTGTTTAAATTGTTCTCTTGGTGTGAGTAAGTTGTCCAGGTTTCACTGCCATAGAGAAGAGTACTAAGGACACAGGCTTGATAGACAAGGACTTTTGTTTTGGCAGTAAGCTTCCTGTTCTCCCAGACTCTTTTTCTTAACCTGTTCATTGTTGTTGCTGCCTTACCAATCCGGATGTTGATTTCCTGATCTAGGGATAATTTGCTATTTACCACTGATCCTAGATATGTAAACCAATCACTAACCAATCACAATTATCAATACAGGGATAGAAGGTTGTCAGCTCATCTGTCACCACACTAACCAATCACAATTATCAATACAGAGATAGAAGGTTGTCAGCTCATCTGTCACCACACTAACCAATCACAATTATCAATACAGAGATAGAAGGTTGTCAGCTCAGCTTCACCACACTAACCAATCACAATTATCAATACAGAGATAGAAGGTTGTCAGCTCATCTGTCACCACACTAACCAATCACAATTATCAATACAGAGATAGAAGGTTGTCAGCTCAGCTTCACCACACTAACCAATCACAATTATCAATACAGGGATAGAAGGTTGTCAGCTCATTTGTCACCACACTAACCAATCACAATTATCAATACAGAGATAGAAGGTTGTCAGCTCATCTGTCACCACACTAACCAATCACAATTATCAATACAGAGATAGAAGGTTGTCAGCTCAGCTTCACCACACTAACCAATCACAATTATCAATACAGAGATAGAAGGTTGTCAGCTCATCTGTCACCACACTAACCAATCACAATTATCAATACAGGGATAGAAGGTTGTCAGCTCATCTGTCACCACACTAACCAATCACAATTATCAATACAGAGATAGAAGGTTGTCAGCTCATCTGTCACCACACTAACCAATCACAATTATCAATACAGAGATAGAAGGTTGTCAGCTCATCTGTCACCACACTAACCAATCACAATTATCAATACAGAGATAGAAGGTTGTCAGCTCATCTGTCACCAAACTAACCAATCACGACTACCAATGCATCAAATATAGCCCATTATAACATGACAAGTGAGAGCTATACTTTAACCCCCAGATGACATGAAGACAACATGAAGAAAGGAACTTATTGGCAGTAGGGAACATATTGGCGGTCACAGTTTTTTCAGGGAGCATTTCCACTTGTCACTCAAACAGTGTCAAGGTCATATATAATTTCAAGAAAGGCAACCTGAGAATGCAATAATAACCCTAAACCACTGAGTAGTGGATTGGTTGTCCCACCACCTGGGCCAGGTGGGGGTCTCATCTTAAAGCCCTTCATTGAAGTCTTCACTTCTGGGACAGACAGATTTTTGCCATCACAATTACCACTGTGTAAACTGCCTCGTGTCATCATTCCCCCCTGTCATCATTCCCTCCTGTCATCATTCCCCCCTGTCATCATTCCACCCTGTCATCATTCCACCCTGTCATCATTCCACCCTGTCATCATTCCCTCCTGACATCATTCCCTCCTGTCATCATTCACACAGTACAAGTTAACATGTGAACTAGAACAAGGAACATACAGACTTATCTTCCTCCTCACTCTCCTCTTGGTCATCTTCGTCTAATGTCTGCGGGTACATCACAGCTGCAGCAGGCACTTTGTGTCCGTGTGCCGGCCGTGACCGTGTCCTCTTGTTCTTGGACACAGGAATCCTTGAAGAGACCGCTGTCTGGCGAGGCTGCCGAGGCTGTCGTTTGCTCAATCTGTCAGACACATAGGTACATTCCATGTCTGGTGCACATATTTGCTACTGACAGCTGAATGTTATACTGGTCACACAACACAACATTGCCTCTAACACCAGTCTGCTACTAATTACAGTTTTATAACAGTCTCTGGGAATAACAAATCCATCTGACCAGGATATATCAAGTGTATCCACACCAATCTAAGGACATAACAAGTGTATCCACACCAATTATAAGGATATAACAAGTGTATTCACACCAATCTCAGGATATAACAAGTGTGCCTACACCAATCTCATGACATAACAAGTGTGCCTACACCAATCTCAGGATATAACAAGTTTATCTACACCAATCTCAGGATATAACAAGTTTATCTACACCAATCTCAGGATATAACAAGTTTATCTACACCAATCTCAGGATATAACAAGTTTATCTACACCAATCTCAGGATATAACAAGTGTACCTACACCAATCTCAGGACATAACAAGTTTATCTACACCAATCTCAGGATATAACAAGTGTATCCACACCAATCTAAGGATATAACAAGTTTATCTATACTATCTCAGGATATAACAAGTTTATCTACACCAATCTCAGGATATAACAAGTTTATCTACACCAATATCAGGATATAACAAGTGTACCTACACCAATCTAAGGATATAACAAGTTTATCTACAGCAATCTCAGAATATAACAAGTGTACCTGCACCAATCTCAGGATATAACAAGTTTATCCACACAAATCTCAGGATATAGCAAATGTACCTACTCCAATCTATGTACACCAATCTCAGGATATAACAAATGTACCTACTCCAATCTATGTACACCATTCTCAGGATATAACAAGTGTACCTACACTAAGTAATACACCCAATAATGATCACAAATAAAACAATAAACACATCATTACTTCCACAGGGTCAAGGTCAATTCTGAAAGAACAGTGGATAACACACTCTTAGATCAGGGCTTCAGTATGTGTGCCTCCTGGCTAGACTTTAGTCAGTCTGTATGTGTGCCTCCTGGCTGGACTTCGGTCAGTATGTCTGCCTCCTGGCTGGACTTCTGTCAGTATGTCTGTATGTGTTCCTCCTGGCTAGACTTCAGTCAGTATGTCTGTATGTCTGCCTCCTGGCTGGACTTCAGTCAGTATGTCTGCCTCCTGGCTGGACTTCTGTCAATATGTCTGTATGTGTTCCTCCTGCTGGACTTCAGTCAGTATGTCTGTATGTGTGCCTCCTGGCTGGACTTCGGTCAGTATGTCTGTCTCCTGGCTGGACTTCAGTCAGTATGTCTGTATGTCTGCCTCCTGGCTGGACTTCAGTCAGTATGTCTGTATGTGTTCCTCCTGTTGGACTTCAGTCAGTATGTCTGTATGTCTGCCTCCTGGCTGGACTTCAGTCAGTATGTCTGTATGTGTTCCTCCTGTTGGACTTCAGTCAGTATGTCTGTATGTATGCCTCCTGGCTGGACTTCGGTCAGTATGTCTGTATGTCTGCCTCCTGGCTGGACTTCAGTCAGTATGTCTGTATGTCTGCCTCCTGGCTGGACTTCAGTCAGTATGTCTGTATGTGTTCCTCCTGCTGGACTTTGGTCAGTCTGTACATGTGGCTCCTGACTGGACTTTAGTCAGTCTGTATGTGTTCCTCCTGCTGGACTTTGGTCAGTATGTCTGTATGTGTTCCTCCTGCTGGACTTCTGTCAGTATGTCTGTATGTGTGCCTCCTGGCTGGACTTTGGTCAGTCTGTATATGTACCTCCTGGCTGGACTTTGGTCAGCCTGTATATGTACCTCCTGGCTGGACTTTGGTCAGCCTGTATATGTGCCTCCTGGCTGGACTTTGGTCAGTCTGTATATGTACCTCCTGGCTGGACTTTGGTCAGCCTGTATATGTGCCTCCTGGCTGGACTTTGGTTAGTCTGTATGTGTACGTCCTGGCTGGACTTTGGTCAGTCTGTATGTGTACGTCCTGGCTGGACTTTGGTCAGCCTGTATATGTGCCTCCTGGCTGGACTTTGGTCAGTCTGTATATGTACCTCCTGGCTGGACTTTGGTCAGCCTGTATATGTGCCTCCTGGCTGGACTTTGGTCAGTCTGTATGTGTATGTCCTGGCTGGACTTTGGTCAGCCTGTATATGTGCCTCCTGGCTGGACTTTGGTCAATCTGTATGTGTACCTCCTGGCTGGACTTTTGGTCAGTCTGTATGTGAACACACCTGTCTGTGAAACAAGTTACACCTGTGCATACATAGCTGTGAAAACTCACCTGTATGTGAAAACTCATCTGCCTGTGAAAACTCACCTGTGTGTGAAAATTCACCTCTCTCTCTCTCTCTCTCTCTGTGTGCGTGCATGCGTGCGTGCGTGTGTGTGTGTGTGTGAAAACTCAGCTACGTATGTGTGCAAACTCCCCTATGTGTGTGTGAGAACTTCCCTGTGTGTGTGAAAACTTCCCTGTGTGTGTGAAAACTCCCCTGTGTGTGTGAAAACTCCTGTGTGTGTAAAAACTCCTGTGTGTGTGTGTGAAAACTCACCTGTCTGGTTTCTTCACCTGGTGTATCCATTTGCTCCTGGGGTGCTTGGGTGGAGGTGGGTAGTAGATGGGGAAAGGGGCCCCATACACTACAGGTGGGGGTGAGTGTGTGGGTGTGTGAGGGTGTGGCTTGGGTTTGTAATGTCTGAGTGACTTCCGGTGATGTCCCGTCCTGGTGTGAGATGTTGTAGACTTCCGCTTGTTACCTGTGTGGTCGCTGCTGTCATCAGCATAATATTCCTCATCCTCATCGTGAGTCTCCTCTCCCCAGCTGTCGTAATCTGCTACATGCCTGTAACAATGCAGACAATCAGACTTGTGTCACTGCTGTCATCATGTACTGACCTGTCACACACACTTCTGTCACCTCTTCCACACACACTTCTGTCCACACTTTTGCAGGTCAGAGTTCAATCCGGTCTACCATTCGTGTTGGTTAATGTTTATGCCGTAACGCGTGTGTGGATTCCCAGAAGTGGCAGTGCTTAAGTGACATGTTAGGTCATGAAAAAAAGTCATTTTCTGTGGCGATTTCAACGCTAAAGGCAGGTCATGGGGAAACATTTCCTCCAACACACAGGGAGAGGAGCTCAAGACTGCACTTGAAACCATTGACCTGGTGTGTATCAACAGTGGCTGTGTCACCAGGACAGCTAGCCGCCCAGGTGATGAGGACAGTGCTATTGATCTGGCGCTGGTTTCTCCTTTACTCACTACAGTGTTTAGATGGGGTGTCCTAGGGTACCACGGCAGCGACCACCACCCTTGCAGCATATTGATGGAGAACGGCAGAATGAGGCAGCACAAGTCAACGGTCAAGACGTTCCAGTATGACAGTACAGGGCAAGATGTGGTGAGTAAAATAAGGCGCGACAAGCGCAGAAAGTTTCAGGGCATGAAAAACAGCTGGGAGCAGCCACATCGGTGGAATTTTGAGATGGAGAAGGCCTGGATGGATAAGCATAGTGCTCTAAGGAAATGGCAAAATGCCAAGAAGAACAGAGTTGCCCATCCAGGTCCCTGCATGCACTTAGAAAAAGACTTAAGAGTCGCTTAAAAGTCGACAGGGTCGACTTCATCGCACCGGGTTTTATCCCATATGGCTCGGTCTCTTTCCACAGCGCGGAAAGCGTCGCACAAAGCATGAACTCTGTAGCTTTTAGTGACGACCCACAGGAGTCTCCGAAACATTTAACTCGTAAACCGAAGGGTGCGGCCCGGAATCGAACCCACAATCTTCGGAGCACGAGTCAAACGGCTTGACCACTTCGCCACAGAGACTTAGAAAAAGAGATGCACACAAAAGTAAGCTATTTAAAGAAACTGGCTAAGGTGGTCAAAGGTGAAAAATGGGCAGAGGTATGTCAAAGAGTAAGCACAGACAAGTCACTGAAATTGTTCTGGCGACTACATAAAAGCCTGAGTGGTGTAGTCAAGAATAAGAAAATTCCTGACTTCCAAGGTGCTGGCATCATCTGGCAGAGGACTGACGAGAATAAGGACAAAGCCCTCTTCGAACACTATCTAGAGCAGAGCAACCAAACAGACATGAGAGGCCAAAATCTTGCCAAGGAGGTCACCTCAGACAGGTGCAAGGCCCAGAACATTTCAGATGAAGACACGGTGACAGTGAAAGAAATCAAGGCTGTGCTTTGTGTGTCACATTACATCTGTCTGTGTCAGACAAGTACACATTGTCAAGCCCACAGTGTCACATTACATCTGTCTGTCAGACAAGTGCACATTGTCCAGCCCACAGTGTCACATTACATCTGTCTGTGTCAGACAAGTACACATTGTCCAGCCCACAGTGTCACATTACATCTGTCTGTGTCAGACAAGTGCACATTGTCCAGCCCACAGTGTCACATTACATCTGTCTGTGTCAGACAAGTACACATTGCCCAGCCCACAGTGTCACATTACATCTGTCTGTGGCAGACATGTACACATTGTCCAGCCCACAGTGTCACATTACATCTGTCTGTGTCAGACAAGTACACATTGTCCAGCCCACAGTGTCACATTACATCTGTCTGTGGCAGACAAGTACACATTGTCCAGCCCACAGTGTCACATTACATCTGTCTGTGGCAGACATGTACACATTGTCCAGCCCACAGTGTCACATTACATCTGTCTGTGTCAGACAAGTACACATTGCCCAGCCCACAGTGTCACATTACATCTGTCTGTGGCAGACATGTACACATTGTCCAGCCCACAGTGTCACATTACATCTGTCTGTGGCAGACATGTACACATTGCCCACCCCACAGTGTCACATTACATCCGTCTGTGTCAGACATGTACACATTGCCCAGCCCACAGTGTCACATTACATCTGTCTGTGGCAGACATGTACACATTGTCCAGCCCACAGTGTCACATTACATCTGTCTGTGTCAGACATGTACACATTGTCCAGCCCACAGTGTCACATTACATCTGTCTGTGTCAGACATGTACACATTGTCCAGCCCACAGTGTCACATTACATCTGTCTGTGGCAGACATGTAGACATTGTCCAGCCCACAGTGTCACATTACATCTGTCTGTGTCAGACATAGACATGGTGTCCAGCATTGTGTCCAGTGTTGTGTCCAGCATGAGGACATCCCTCTGGAAACGTGAGCCCAAGCTCCACCAGCCTCATCTATTTAGAATGTATCAGCAGCAGCAGCCAATCTCAGTGATGCCTCACACAGACCTGCCAGTCCTGTGTCCAGTAGTCAGTCTCAGTGATGCCTCACAGTCCTGTGTCCAGCAGTCAGTCTCAGTGATGCCTCATACAGTCCTGTGTCCAGCAGTCAGTCTCAGTGATGCCTCACACAGTCCTGTGTCCAGCAGTCAGTTTCAGTGATGCCTCACACAGTCCTGCCAGTGCTGTGTCCAGCAGTCAGTCGCAGTGATGCTTCACGCAGTCCTGTGTCCAGCAGTCAGTCTCAGTGATGCCTCACACAGTTCTGTGTCCAGCAGTCAGTCTCAGTGATGCCTCATACAGTCCTGCCAGTGCTGTGCCCAGCAGTCAGTCTCAGTGATGCCTCATACAGTCCTGTCAGTGCTGTGCCCAGCAGTCAGTCTCAGTGATGCCTCACACAGTTCTGTGTCCAGCAGTCAGTCTCAGTGATGCCTCACACAGTTCTGTGTCCAGCAGTCAGTCTCAGTGATGCCTCACATAGTCCTGCCAGTGCTGTGTCCAGCAGTCAGTCTCAGTGATGCTTCACACAGTCCTGTGTCCAGCAGTCAGTCTCAATGATGTCTCACACAGTCCTGTGTCCAGCAGTCAGTCTCAGTGATGTCTCACACAGTCCTGTGTCCAGCAGTCAGTCTCAGTGATGCCTCACACAGTCCTGTGTCCAGTAGTCAGTCTCAGTGATGCCTCACACAGTCCTGCCAGTGCTGTGTCCAGCAGTCAGTCTCAGTGATGCTTCACACAGTCCTGTGTCCAGCAGTCAGTCTCAGTGATGTCTCACACAGTCCTGTGTCCAGCAGTCAGTCTCAGTGATGTCTCACACAGTCCTGTGTCCAGCAGTCAGTCTCAGTGATGCCTCACACAGTCCTGTGTCCAGCAGTCAGTCTCAGTGATGCCTCACACAGTCCTGTGTCCAGCAGTCAGTCTCAGTGATGCCTCACACAGTCCTGCCAGTGCTGTGTCCAGCAGTCAGTCTCAGTGATGCTTCACACAGTCCTGTGTCCAGCAGTCAGTCTCAGTGATGCCTCACACAGTCCTGCCAGTGCTGTGTCCAGCAGTCAGTCTCAGTGATGCTTCACACAGTCCTGTGTCCAGCAGTCAGTCTCAGTGATGTCTCACACAGTCCTGTGTCCAGCAGTCAGTCTCAGTGATGTCTCACACAGTCCTGTGTCCAGCAGTCAGTCTCAGTGATGCCTCACACAGTCCTGTGTCCAGCAGTCAGTCTCAGTGATGCCTCACACAGTCCTGCCAGTGCTGTGTCCAGCAGTCAGTCTCAGTGATGCTTCACACAGTCCTGTGTCCAGCAGTCAGTCTCAGTGATGTCTCACACAGTCCTGTGTCCAGCAGTCAGTCTCAGTGATGTCTCACACAGTCCTGTGTCCAGCAGTCAGTCTCAGTGATGCCTCACACAGTCCTGTGTCCAGCAGTCAGTCTCAGTGATGCCTCACGCAGTCCTGTGTCCAGCAGTCAGTCTCAGTGATGCCTCACACAGTCCTGCCAGTGCTGTGTCCAGTAGTCAGTCTCAGTGATGCCTCACGCAGTCCTGCCAGTGTTGCATAAGTGCGTGCCAGTAACCAATCTGTCAGCATAAAATAGATCCTTCACAATATTCAGGTTTCAGAACGCAAATGTTCAGACAGAGCAAATAATCTAGAACTGTTTTAACAATGCCTGAGCTCAGTCACATACTTAACAAACGCAAGCTTGGGTTTGACAGGTGGCACCACGTCCAACTTGCGATGGCTGGGCAAGAGTTTCTTCCCTGGATCTCGGAGAGGACTCAACCTAGGGACACACAAGTTGGGAAGTGACGGTGAGAAACAGTTCAATACATTGTCACATGACAGTCAGGGTTAAACATATAAGCTGATATCTGACAATGAGACGTGGTTAAACAAATAAGCATATATCTGACAATGAGACATGGTTAAACATATAAGCTGATATCTGACAATGAGACATGGTTAAACACAAAAGCTGATATCTGACAATGAGACATGGTTAAACAAATAAGCTGATATCTGACAATGAGACGTGGTTAAACATATAAGCTTCATATCTGACAATGAGACGTGGTTAAACACATAAGCTGATATCTGACAAATTTGACATGGTTAAACATATAAGCTGATATCTGACAATGAGACATGGTTAAACACAAAAGCTGATATCTGACAATGAGACGTGGTTAAACACATTAGCTGATATTTGACAATGAGACGTGGTTAAACATATAAGCTGATATGTGACAATGAGACATGGTTAAACATATAAGCTGATATCTGACAATGATTGATTGATTTAGGAATCGACATCACAGCATTCGGGGCATTCCCATAAGCGCTCCGTCCCCATCCTCAGCAGCCAGCGAAGAGTTCCAACACTAATAGTACCAGTAGCAATCTGATTATATGTCCATCTCGCCTTTACTCTGAGCGTTGAGCGCCGGCCAGATCCCCTCGTCACTCCTCGCTGTCTCATTCTTGCCAGACCATGGTAATCCATTTGCTCCTCCGAGGTGTGCACGTGCTCCCACAAGGCCGCAACCATGTCTGCCTTGTCATGTATCAATACTCCACCAAGTTCTGCAGAGCCAGCCAATCTGTCCGCCTGTTCAATGAGACGTGGTTAAACTTATAAGCTGATATCTGAAAAAGAGGAACATGTGTTGTGTTAAAGAACACATGTATCACCTGGCACTGCATGTGATGATGGCAGAGTTTGGAACTACTACAATTTACAAGAACATACACACAAGGACAATTATTTCTTAATGCAGAAATGGTTCAGTATACATGGAAGGGGCTGAGTATCAGACACTTAAACTTAAGACAGGTAATACAGATCTACATCTGATCAATTACTACTGTCCAAGTGACCGCCCACAGGCACTGGACACACTACCACTAAAAGAAAAAATGATTGTGTGTGGCGATTTCAACAGCCACTCGCAGAGCTGGGGCTATGATCACATGGACCAGAGAGGAGAGAGACTGGAAGACTGGCAGGATGAGAATAGATTCATGTTGATTAACAAGCCGTCCGACCCACATACTTTCTACTCGAGATCATGGCACTCTACAACTACACCTGACCTGGCTTTTCATTCACCAGACCTGGAGTGGAACATTACACGAACTGTTGGGAAACAACTTGGTGGCAGTGACCATCGGCCAGTCTTTCTAACCGTAGAAAATGAGCTTGTAAGTGAAAGCAGCACCCTCTCGAGGTGGAACTACAAGAAAGCAGACTGGGCAATGTACAAGCATCGCACCAGCATACTGGTTAGAAACCTGAACACTGAGAAAGACATAAATAAAGCAGTTGAAGAGTTTGGGAAATGCATACTACAGGCAGCGCGAGAAACAGTACCAAGAGGAGCCCGTAAACAATATAAACCCTACTGGAGTAGTGAACTGGAACAGTTGCATAATGATGTTGAAGTGTGTAGAAAGCAAGCAGAGGCCACACCCAGCCAAGAGCACCACAATAAATTCCAGCATGCAAAAGCCAAATTTCAAAGGGCCAAGCTGCAGGCTAGACGGAAAAGCTGGCAGGAGAAAACAGAGTCTCTGAACTTTGAAAGAGACACAAGGAAATTGTGGAAGCTAATAAAACAGCTTAATGACGAGGGCACAGGGAGAAACTCAAAAATTGCACTACATAAAGATGGAAAAATCTTAACAAGAAAGCAAGCAGCTGACCATTTTGCGGACTCGTTCGCACAAGATAGCAATATCAAAATTAGTCCAGAGAAACAACAAGAGATTCGAGAGAAACGACAACATACAGGACAGAAGGAAATAGTACATGAGGTTCTGGAGGCACCCATCACAATCAGCGAACTGGAGCTAGCCATATCAAAACTGAAAATGAGAAAATCACCAGGAGCTGATGGTATCTCCAATGAAATGATCAGGAACCTAGGAACAGAGGCCAAAACAAAGCTGTTGCAGATCTTCAATAACAGCTGGACCTTAGGCAGTGTTCCACAAGCCTGGAGAGAAGCAATCATGATACCCCTCCTAAAATCAGGGAAAGATGGTTCCATTGCCTCTAGCTACAGACCAATTAGCCTCACCAGCTGTCTCTGCAAAACACTGGAGCGCATCATCAATCACAGACTGCAGTGGTACATTGAAAGTAAAAACATCCTTGTGCCACAGCAGGCTGGCTTTAGGCAGTGCTACTCTACGGAAGATCAGACAACCTACCTCTCTCAAGAAATTGAGGATGCATTCCAAGAGAAGAAGCTGGTGCTTGCGGCATGGATAGATCTGAAGAAAGCCTTTGACAAAGTCTGGAAAGAAGGTCTGATGAAGAAACTGAGAAACTGCAAAGTCAATGGAAGAATGTACAAATGGGTGAAAGCATACTTGCACAACAGAAGAGCCCGAGTACAGATAGACGGACTCAAGAGCAAGAAAGTACTACTGCGTCACGGTGTCCCCCAGGGCGGAGTCCTGTCCCCCACACTTTTTCTAATCTTCATCAATGATCTTGTTGCTCACCTACCGCATGGAATTAAAGCGGCAATGTACGCCGATGACCTGGTTCTATGGAGCACAAATGAATATGCATCAGTGGCCACCAGATTGCTACAAAGAGCTGTAGATACATTTGCTGCATGGGCAAATAGATGGTGTGTCAGCATAAACACTGACAAGTGCAGCACAACCCTATTTACCCTCTCTCCAAAACAAAAGGCAGGGATCATCCAGATAAATGGAACACCCCTAAGAGAAGATAAAGAACCAACATACCTTGGAGTAACATTTGATGGCAAGCTGACATGGAGAAAGCACATCAACAAAGCAGTAGCAAAAGCCAGAAGGAAAATAGCCATCCTGAGAAAGCTAAGTGGAACCACATGGGGAGCCAGTACGAAAATACTTAGCAAAGTTTACCAACAGAGCATACGACCACACCTGGAATATGGGTCAACTGCTGTGGTGTTCAGCATCAAATACCACACTACAAGAGCTGGACAAGGTGCAAAATCAAGCACTTAGAGTCACCACAGGAGGGATGAGATCAACCCCTATAGTGGAAATGGAGAAGATGGGGAGGACACAGGCACTGAGTGAGCGCAGAGATACGAAAACGCTAATACAAGCAGAAAAGTTCCTCAGCTTGCCAGGCCACCCTATGAAGAACAGATTTGAAAATCTAGCTATGGGGCGGTTGAAAAGAAGTAGTTTTATCCACCAGGCCAAACGATTCTGCAGAGAAACCACTGATCTGCCCACAGTTGGTATCCCCCTAACAACTATTCCAGAGCGAACTCCATGGAAAGATGAGCATAGACTATCGTTACAAATCCAGACAAAAGTGAGAGGAATATTTGACAAGGAAGAACAGAACAGTGTGCAGCGCAGAACAGCCACTCTCAGCTTCCTTGATGAAGAATACCCACAGGACCTCTGGATCCGAGTCTACACAGATGGGTCAGCACAAAATGCTGTTCGAAATGGAGGAGCGGGAGTGTACATAGAATACCCAAATAATACTAGGGACACAGCCAGAGTACCGACAGGAAAGTACTGCCATAACTATGATGCCGAAATTGAGGCAATCAAGATAGCAACAGAGAAATTACTAAATAACAGCAATGGTACTCAACCTGTGGTGCTACTAACAGATGCAAAATCAGTACTCGAGGCGCTCCTCTCTGGGAAATTGCCAGTACTAAGGCACTACTTTCTGAACTTAGCAGTCAGCATAAAGTCACCATACAGTGGATACCATCCCACTGTGGAGTACCCGGAAACGACAGAGCTGATCAATTGGCTAAGGAAGGAGCCAAAGAAGAACAGCCTGATGTGCCCGTTACATACCACCAAAAGAAAAGAATGATCAAATCAGTCAGAAAGCCACCAAAACCTGCTCAAGATGACTACCACATTATGGACAGACCAGAACAAGTCATTATTCTGCGCCTCAGAACAGGACACAATAGATTACGCAACCACATGTATACAAAATTCAAGATTGGTGAAACAGCCATGTGCACATGTGGATTGGCGTCGCAGACAGCAGAGCACATACTCCAAGACTGCCCAAAATATAACATATCTAGGCAAACCTTCTGGCCTAGAGAGACGACAGTGGAAGATAAACTCTATGGACCACTGTGTGAACTGAAAAAAACAGTTCAATTCATGCAAGAGACGACATTGCAGATATAGACATATTTCAAGCGAACGAAAGAAGAAGAAGAACTGAAATTGTTCTGGCGACTACATAAAAGCATGAGTGGTGTAGTCAAGAATAAGAAAATTCCTGACTTCCAAGGTGCTGGCATCATCTGGCAGAGGACTGACGAGAATAAGGACAAAGCCCTCTTCGAACACTATCTAGAGCAGAGCAACCAGACAGACATGAGAGGCCAAAATCTTGCCAAGGAGGTCACCTCAGACAGGTGCAAGGCCCAGAAACATTTCAGATGAAGACACGGTGACAGTGAAAGAAATCAAGGCTGTGCTTTGTGTGTCACATTACATCTGTCTGTGTCAGACAAGTACACATTGTCCAGCCCACAGTGTCACATTACATCTGTCTGTCAGACAAGTGCACATTGTCCAGCCCACAGTGTCACATTACATCTGTCTGTGTCAGACAAGTACACATTGTCCAGCCCACAGTGTCACATTACATCTGTCTGTGTCAGACAAGTGCACATTGTCCAGCCCACAGTGTCACATTACATCTGTCTGTGTCAGACAAGTACACATTGCCCAGCCCACAGTGTCACATTACATCTGTCTGTGGCAGACATGTACACATTGTCCAGCCCACAGTGTCACATTACATCTGTCTGTGTCAGACAAGTACACATTGTCCAGCCCACAGTGTCACATTACATCTGTCTGTGGCAGACAAGTACACATTGTCCAGCCCACAGTGTCACATTACATCTGTCTGTGTCAGACATGTACACATTGTCCAGCCCACAGTGTCACATTACATCTGTCTGTGTCAGACATGTACACATTGTCCAGCCCACAGTGTCACATTACATCTGTCTGTGGCAGACATGTACACATTGTCCAGCCCACAGTGTCACATTACATCTGTCTGTGGCAGACATGTACACATTGTCCAGCCCACAGTGTCACATTACATCCTGTCTGTGTCAGACATAGACATGGTGTCCAGCATTGTGTCCAGTGTTGTGTCCAGCATGAGGACATCCCTCTGGAAACGTGAGCCCAAGCTCCACCAGCCTCATCTATTTAGAATGTATCAGCAGCAGCAGCCAATCTCAATGATGCCTCACACAGTCCTACCAGTCCTGTGTCCAGTAGTCAGTCTCAGTGATGCCTCACAGTCCTGTGTCCAGCAGTCAGTCTCAGTGATGCCTCATACAGTCCTGCGTCCAGCAGTCAGTCTCAGTGATGCCTCACACAGTCCTGTGTCCAGCAGTCAGTTTCAGTGATGCCTCACACAGTCCTGCCAGTGCTGTGTCCAGCAGTCAGTCTCAGTGATGCTTCACGCAGTCCTGTGTCCAGCAGTCAGTCTCAGTGATGCCTCACACAGTTCTGTGTCCAGCAGTCAGTCTCAGTGATGCCTCATACAGTCCTGCCAGTGCTGTGCCCAGCAGTCAGTCTCAGTGATGCCTCATACAGTCCTGCCAGTGCTGTGCCCAGCAGTCAGTCTCAGTGATGCCTCACACAGTTCTGTGTCCAGCAGTCAGTCTCAGTGATGCCTCACACAGTTCTGTGTCCAGCAGTCAGTCTCAGTGATGCCTCACACAGTCCTGCCAGTGCTGTGTCCAGCAGTCAGCCTCAGTGATGCTTCACACAGTCCTGTGTCCAGCAGTCAGTCTCAGTGATGCCTCACACAGTCCTGTGTCCAGCAGTCAGTCTCAGTGATGCCTCATGCAGTCCTGTGTCCAGCAGTCAGTCTCAGTGATGCCTCACACAGTCCTGCCAGTGCTGTGTCCAGTAGTCAGTCTCAGTGATGCCTCACGCAGTCCTGCCAGTGTTGCATAAGTGCGTGCCAGTAACCAATCTGTCAGCATAAAATAGATCCTTCACAATATTCAGGTTTCAGAACGCAAATGTTCAGACAGAGCAAATAATCTAGAACTGTTTTAACAATGCCTGAGCTCAGTCACATACTTAACAAACGCAAGCTTGGGTTTGACAGGTGGCACCACGTCCAACTTGCGATGGCTGGGCAAGAGTTTCTTCCCTGGATCTCGGAGAGGACTCAACCTAGGGACACACAAGTTGGGAAGTGACGGTGAGAAACAGTTCAATACATTGTCACATGACAGTCAGGGTTAAACATATAAGCTGATATCTGACAATGAGACGTGGTTGAACAAATAAGCATATATCTGACAATGAGACATGGTTAAACATATAAGCTGATATCTGACAATGAGGCATGGTTAAATACAAAAGCTGATATCTGACAATGAGACATGGTTAAACAAATAAGCTGATATCTGACAATGAGACGTGGTTAAACATATAAGTTTCGTATCTGACAATGAGACGTGGTTAAACACATAAGCTGATATCTGACAAATTTGACATGGTTAAACATATAAGCTGATATCTGACAATGAGACATGGTTAAACACAAAAGCTGATATCTGACAATGAGATGTGGTTAAACACATAAGCTGATATCTGACAATGAGACATGGTTAAACATATAAGCTGATATCTGACAATGAGACATGGTTAAACACATAAGCTGATATCTGACAATGACATGTGGTTAAACACAAAAGCTGATATCTGACAATGAGACATGGTTAAACACAAAAGCTGATATCTGACAATGAGACATGGTTAAACACATTAGCTGATATTTGACAATGAGACGTGGTTAAACATATAAGCTGATATGTGACAATGAGACATGGTTAAACATATAAGCTGATATCTGACAATGATTGATTGATTGATTGATTTAGGAATCGACATCACAGCATTCGTGGCATTCCCATAAGCGCTCCGTCCCCATCCTCAGCAGCCAGCGAAGAGTTCCAACACTAATAGTACCAGTAGCAATCTGATTATATGTCCATCTCGCCTTTACTCTGAGCGTTGAGCGCCGGCCAGATCCCCTCGTCACTCCTCGCTGTCTCATTCTTGCCAGACCATGGTAATCCATTTGCTCCTCCGAGGTGTGCACGTGCTCCCACAAGGCCGCAACCATGTCTGCCTTGTCATGTATCAATACTCCACCAAGTTCTGCAGAGCCAGCCAATCTGTCCGCCTGTTCAATGAGACGTGGTTAAACTTATAAGCTGATATCTGACAAAGAGGAACATGTGTTGTGTTAAAGAACACATGTATCACCTGGCACTGCATGTGATGATGGCAGAGTTTGGAACTACTACAATTTACAAGAACATACACACAAGGACAATTATTTCTTAATGCAGAAATGGTTCAGTATACTGTATGGGCTATTGCAATGTCATGATTCAGGTTTCCATTGTCTACAACACATAAGCAGTGTGTTACAAGATGACCTACTTGGGCAAGTATGGCGATGGTGTCCTGCAATATTGTATACAACATATGGACAGTATGTTACAAGATGACCTACTTGGGCAAGTATGTTACAAGATGACCTACATGGGCAAGTATGTTACAAGATGACCTACATGGGCAAGTATGTTACAAGATAACCTACGTGGGCAAGTATGTTACAAGATGACCTACTTGGGCAAGTATGTTACAAGATGACCTACTTGGGCAAGTATGTTACAAGATGACCTACTTGGACAAGTATGTTACAAGATGACCTACTTGGGCAAGTATGTTACAAGATGACCTACGTGGGCAAGTATGTTACAAGATGACCTACTTGGGCAAGTATGTTACAAGATGACCTACGTGGGCAAGTATGTTACAAGATGACCTACTTGGACAAGTATGTTACAAGATGACCTACGTGGGCAAGTATGTTACAAGATGACCTATGTGGGCAAGTATGTTACAAGATGACCTACTTGGGCAAGTATGTTACAAGATGACCTACATGAGCAAGTATGTTACAAGATGACCTACGTGGGCAAGTATGTTATAAGATGATCTACATGGGCAAGTATGTTACAAGATGATCTACTTGGGCAAGTATGTTACAAGATGACCTACGTGGGCAAGTATGTTACAAGATGACCTACGTGGGCAAGTATGTTACAAGATGACCTATGTGGGCAAGTATGTTACAAGATGACCTACTTGGGCAAGTATGTTACAAGATGACCTACTTGGGCAAGTATGTTACAAGATGACCTACTTGGGCAAGTATGTTACAAGATGACCTACTTGGGCAAGTATGTTACAAGATGACCTACTTGGGCAAGTATGTTACAAGATGACCTACTTGGGCAAGTATGTTACAAGATGACTTACTCGGACAAGTATGTTACAAGATGACCTACTTGGGCAAGTATGTTACAAGATGACCTACTTGGGCAAGTATGGCGATGGTGTCCTGCAATATTGTATACAACACATAGACATTATGTTACAAGATGACCTACTTGAGCAAGTATGTTACAAGATGACCTACTTGGGCAGGTACGGCGATGGTGTCCTACGATATTTCCCAAATGGCGGGTGCTTAGATTTCCTAGTCAAAGTGGCATTAGACGTGGCAGGTGCTATTCTTCCAGCGGGGCTGAGGTTGGATCTGCTTCGCTTGCCTGACAAGAGATCTTGGCGTAACTTCACCAGTCTAGTCAGGAAAGGAGACAAGCATTGTTTCATTCAGGCACAAATTACTTCAGCATTACTAATGTAGTCATTGAAGTACATTAATTAGCATCTATGTTGCAGTCTACGACAGTTGTGAATACTCACAGATAACCTCTACGAACAAGCAAACAATCTACTACTGCAATGAATAAACACTGACAATCTACTACAGAAATGAATAAACAAAACACAGACAATCTACCACAATCTATATTGAGTCTTATTAAATAGAGTAATTTTATCACTGCAATGTGTGTGCTGTGTCTTGTGTGCACGACTCATTGGGAGCGGGATATTTCAAAACTGAGTTTAGACATCGGTTGTAATAGCACCATGTACCATATAGTAATAGAAACTATTAGAATTGACAGTTAGGCATAAATAAACATTATCATCAGCTTGAGTGTCCTGGAAAGAAGAAATCATGAGGAAAGGTTGGAATTAATAAAACACTAACAGGACTGGGTACAAAAGGAAAATAGAAACTACTTGCAGTTGTAAATTAGAGCTGGAAGAGAGGAATAGTCTCACAGGCATGAAGTGAAGCTATACTATAGCCAGTCACAAAGAAGGGCAGAACCAAGCAGCTATAGAACCATGTCTGCACAGCTGAGTGGGGAAATTCATGAAACCCATTATAAATAGCCAGCTAAATACGGCATCGAGGAGAAACACACCTCTTAAATCTACAACCAGGAGGGTTCAAAAATTACAGATGCTCTGAAGATTAAACAACATGCATTGCTCTTGAAAATGAGGATGCCTTTCATGAGAAAATGTACATAGTAGCGGTCTGGATAGCTTTAGAAAGAGCATTTGATACAGTACGGAAGAAGGGACTGACACTACAATTGCAAAAACTGCAGTTTTAATGGAAATGTACAGAAGATCATCCATTAACTTGAGAAGAGAACTGACAGGACAAAAGTACAACAAGAAGATGGTGTTGGAGCAAAGTGGAATTCTGTCATCAACATTATTCCCAGTGTATAAATATTCAACATTACAGAAAATTGTCCAGCTGGCACACACACCTCAGCCTATACAGATGACCTAGCTATGTAGACTTGTGAAACATGTGTTAACACAGCCTAAAATAGCAGCTCAACATTTGTGCAGGTGTCCAACGTGTGCAGGAGTGTCTAACATGTGCAGGAGTGTCTAACGTGTGCAGGAGTGTCTAACATGTGCAGGAGTGTCCAACGTGTGCAGGAGTGTCCAACATGTGCAGGAGTGTCCAACATGTGCAGGAGTGTCTAACGTGTGCAGGAGTGTCCAACATGTGCAGGAGTGTCCAACATGTGCAGGAGTGTCCAACATGTGCAGGAGTGTCTAACGTGTGCAGGAGTGTCCAACATGTGCAGGAGTGTCTAACATGTGCAGGAGTGTCCAACATGTGCAGGAGTGTCCAACATGTGCAGGAGTGTCCAACATGTGCAGGAGTGTCCAACATGTGCAGGAGTGTCCAACATGTGCAGGAGTGTCCAACATGTGCAGGAGTGTCCAACATGTGCAGGAGTGTCCAACATGTGCAGGAGTGTCCAACATGTGCAGGAGTGTCCAACATGTGCAGGAGTGTCCAACATGTGCAGGAGTGTCCAACATGTGCAGGAGTGTCCAACGTGTGCAGGAGTGTCCAACATGTGCAGGAGTGTCCAACATGTGCAGGAGTGTCCAACGTGTGCAGGAGTGTCTAACGTGTGCAGGAGTGTCCAACATGTGCAGGAGTGTCCAACGTGTGCAGAACACTATGCTGGCCAACACGTGCACCATCTGAGGACAAACTCTGTGGGGATGTCACGGAGCTGACATTGACTGTTGCTTTCTGAGACTTTCTGTGGATGTATTCAAACTGATTCAAACTGCAGGTGTATGACTGTAGGAAGAAGACAACGGGCACCTAGCCACCTAGCAGAGGGTTAATTTAGTCTGATTATGTGATCCAGGACTGGAAACTGCCCTGCACAGAAGGATTGATTGTGACCTCATAGATGGCTATGTAAAGAAAAACTGGAAACCGCCCTGTACAGAAGGATTAATTGTGACCTCATAGATGGCTATGTAAAGACCATGCATGCTTCCAACATTATTCATTCATTCAAATATCACGTGATAATAACAAACACCAATTTAGTTTCTGCAGAATAGGTTAGTCTAACATTCTATGTATAGCGATTGATTGAAATTATCGTGACTTTCAAACAAATGTGATTATTTGGCAAAAGGTAAGTAATTTTATTTTCTAGAGCTTGTTTACTTAATTTTAACATAGTTTTAGATGGATATTCGAATTCTGCACCCATTTTTACATATATTTGGAGAGTTTCATCGCAGATATTCCTTCATATATGCTAGAAAAAAAATATTTCTGCAGACATGTTGTTTTGTCTTTGTGAATGGAAATCCAAGATGATGGCTCCGTGAATACCGATCGAAGTAGGCAAAGATTTTACACGCAAAACGTGCAATTTGAACTACTAAAGTTAAAGATAATACAAGTTTAAAGATTATTAATAATTTATTTGTATACTTTTACTATTTGTTTATCATTTAACATGATGGAGAATATTTCTGAAGTCAGTTTTCTGATCCGTCCTGACCCGTTTGAGACAATCTTGCATAGCGACATCATACCTGATCATTTTTAAGACTAACTTTTTTAATGTTACTGTTGCATTACTTTGATCATGTATTTCAAATTGGGTATTTACTAATGAGTACCACCACAGCTACATAGACCTTGAAAAACCAAATCCAGCGGTACCTCAATGAACCCTGTATGTCAATTGTAAGCAGAGATTTGGGACACAAAGGAGAGTTGCATAGTTGTGGAATCATGAAAACTTTTTGGTTTAAATTCCCGACACTCAAATGTGAATATCTCTGCTTAGAATTAACATACAGGCATCATTAATTAGTTGGTTGGTTGGTGGCTGGCTGGCTGGCTTGCTGCTGGCTGGCTGGTTGGTTGGTTGGTTGGTTGGTTGGTTAGTTAGTCGACAGATCATCCTCATTGCACATCGAACCATTCAGTCCATAAGTGCTTCAATCCCCTCCTCAGCAAATCCCGCAGCGTGTAGCGGCTAATGACACCAGTTCTGTGTTGGTTTATCAATCTTCTTTTGCTTCCTGTGTAGTGTTCTTGTTTGGCCACACCTCTTTTAATTTGCTATTCTCGCAGTCTGGTCATGGTTGTAGATTCACAGTCATCACTTGGTTCTCGCAAAAGTCTTACTTCTCGTAGAGCATTCAGAATGTCAGCCTGGTCCATGGTACGTCCGCCCTCCACAGTAGCCTTACCTGTGAGCTTGTCAGCCTGCTCATTTCCTTGTACTCCCGCATGCCCTGACATGAAAATGAAACTAATCTTTGCCAGCCGAGACCGCTCCAGAGACAGTAGCAGAGGCATCACTGAGGCACCATTGGATTTGCTTTTACAAGGCCTATCTATCTGTGGTGGTCTCATGAGTAAATACTCAATTTGAAAATCATGATCAAACCTGCTAAACTTAAGCTCCAAAAAATAATATGCACACATGATCAAAATAATGCAATAGTAACAAAAAGTACAAGCACACAGGGTCATGTTTTCGAAAAATGTCCTGATATATACATTTTTTAAAATATAGCTAGTTGCTTGAAAATTTAATTTTTAATGTCGCTTAAAAGTCAACAGGGTCGACTTCATTGCACCGGGTTTTTATCCCATATGGCTCAGTCTCTTTCCGCATCGCGGAAAACGTCGCACAAAGCATGAACTCGGTAGCTCCAGCGACGACCCACAGAAGTCTCCGAAAAAATGCACTCGTGAACCAAAGGATGCAGCCCAGAATCGAACCCACAACCTTCCGAGCCCAAGGCAGATGGCTTGACCACTTCACCATGGAGACTAAATTTAATCTTTATTTTTAAAAAAACGTTGTTGCTATATCTTAGAATATCTAAAGTATTTCATAATAACTTAATAAAAATAAATAAAGCTTAGCAACTGTGCAAAAATGAATGAAACAATCATACAACTGTCACTAACAACATTGTATAGCAATGTCAGTTGTCTCCCTCTTTGAATGAGGGGGTTGGGAATGGTATTGTTTTCGCGGAAAATTTCTTGCGACTTCCGGTAACCATGGCGTACATACCCATGCTTGCTTCTGATTTAATGTATTCAAAAATCACACGTCACAGATCGGGGGAAACAACTCTAATAAATGCTACTGTGGTCTGTCTGCTAGGCTGCAAGTGACTGTCGCTTAGAACCTTCTCTTGAAGTTATTAATTTTTTATATAATTTTCGGTAAGCTAATTTTGTTTTTAACTCATGTTTTGTTGTTGTCTCTTGTTACTATTTACTGCGTGTTTTAATTCTACTTTCAATTTTACATATACTTGAAGAGTTCCAACATTAATCTCCTTTAATTGTGTTCGGGAGAAAATATTCAGCACAGCCATGAAAAAGAGATAGCATAATCATAACTGAAAATTCAAAATGGTGGCGCCCTGACTATACTAATTACTATAGTGGACCTGTATTTATTTATAATTAGAACTGGCAATTTAACTACTAAAATTAAACAGAATACAAGTTTCATTTGTAGCAGTAATTTATCTGTGTACTTGTATAATTCTTCAGCATTTGACATGACTGAAAATAATTTTGAAAGCCAGTTTTCAGACCCGACTGTAAATCTGTAAGTAGTGTACTGTAAGGAGTACCTTTTTACTTAGCGGTGCAGCAGTACATAATTATTTAAATTTAAATAAAATACTGTGAAATAAGTTGTGGTTTTGTAAAAAGTTAGTATTTAATTTATTAATTGCTCACTTTTAGATACAGAACAGTGTAATTATAGAGCAGAAGTAGAAATCAATTATTAGCGAAAGTGACTGCTTAATTTATGCAGCAGTTACAAACTTATTTACTTACATTAATGCATGATATTTAATCAACAAAAGAAAGCTGTCACAATGCAATGGGTGCATCAAGACAATGTGAGTACATTTTCATGAACTGTTCTTTCACTAACAACGAACATTTCACATGACATTAAATGTTTAATTAATATAAATGGGCAGCTATTTTTAACTGTTAATTAGGTCACAGCACATCCTATCGAAAATCTTAAAAGTCAAGTGCATTTTTCTCGGAGCACTCTCATGCTTTGTATGATGCTTTCGGCAAGCCGCCCTGCGGAAAGAGACTGAGCCATATGGGGTAAAACTCAGTGCAATGAAGTCGATCCTCTCGACATCCTACTGAAAAGAGGAATGTGACCTTTACTTTCCTTTTACCAAAATGCACAATAAAATATACATCTTGCCAGGTCGTTAGCAATGTGACAGACTTTTAATGAATAATAAACAATCTGTGGTCCATTTTAAATTATTAATTAGGTCACAGGCACATCCTATCGAAAAATAGATAATATGTCAAGTTAGGCCTCGCCACACCGGATGCAATGATTATATGGTACTATGTTTTCTGTTTAAAAATAAACAAGCCACAGTAATAGAAGGCAAAATTTCTCAGCTTCCAATTTATTTAACCGCGACAAAATCTCTCCCACTTCTTCAGATCCCTTTACACTTCCTTGTTGTACATCACGACACAAAAATAAATATTCATAACACCGCTTAGAATTAACGTACACACTTCGTTGAGATGCCGTTGGATTCGTCTTATCAAGCTGTAACAAACTGTGATGATTTCATAAGTAGAAACCCCATTTTAAAATATTCTCTACATATATGCTACATTGTAGAGACTAGAGATACTCATACAAATATATTACAACTTAAGGAACAAAAAACACTAAATAAATACTAAGGAAGTGTCTATTCATAGGGTACTATGTATAAACAAAGTGTCTATTCATAGGGCACTACGTGATTTGCCAAGTCACGTGACTTATCGTCAGTTTGTGGCTATATTACATATTTTCGTTGATTGGAAAATGTGTCATCAGTAGCATAGTTGATAGTGCGCCCGCCTGATGAGCGAGAGCTCGAGGTTCGTTTTCTTGCCGGATAATTATTTTTTTTTTTTAATTGTTCAGCAATTAATTGGATGAAAGTCAAATGTCAATCATTCGTTTCCTTGCCGGACAATTTTTTTTTTAATTGTTCAGCAATTAATTGGGTGAAAGTCAATCCTTTATCTCTTTGGGTATTTAGAATTGTGTTGTTTAAAGTGAGTGTAAGTTAGTTAGTATTTCTTCTTGAGCCCTGACTTTACTGGACTTAGGTATCAGTACAGAGCTGGGTAGGTGGTCGCTTCTATAATCCCCAAGGACACTCCATTTTATGTCTGATGCCACCTAGGTAGACAGGTAGGTAGTTAAGTAAGCAGGTATGTGGGTAGCTAGGCAGGTAGGTGGATGAGTAGGTACGCAGGTAGGTGGGTAGCTAGATCCAACCCGACACTCGCTCGTCGATCATCTGTGTTCCACCATACCAATTCATACATCTCTTTCAACCACTCCCTGCAATACTCTGAACAGGCAGGTTGAGCGACCGCGAGAGAGAGAGAGAGGGAGAGAGAGAGAGAGAGGGGGGGGGGGGGGCAGTCAGAGATACAGACAAATAAACAACGGATATATAAAATGGCAGACAGACAGCAGACAGATAGAGAGTCAGACACACACATACATACACACACAGAGTCAGCCAGACAGACACTTTGTTAGACAGAGATTCAGATAGACATATATACAAATGGAAAGTCAGACAAGTGGACATATAGAGAGGCATACAGACAGGCGGACATATAGAGAGGCATACAGAGTGGCGGACATGCCTAGAGGCATACAGACATTTCCCCTCTCCCTC
>JACEFZ010008535.1:0-35856 GCA_014155875.1 Cepaea nemoralis
CCTTTATTTCACGGAACCCTTTTTCTCCCATGGGGGAAAACATTTTTTTACTGGCCTCCTAGGGCCACATATAATAACAGATGATGGCAGAAGTTAGATAGAAATTAAAGTGAGAATTGGAATGACCAATTATACTTTCAACAGCATGCAATCAGTATTAACATCTGGTGGGAATTAACAGCGCATCGAAAATGAGAATTGTCAAATACTACGTGTATACAACTCTGATGTATGGCGCGGAAGCCTGGACATTGAACAAGCAACTAGAAAGTTGCATAGAGGCCCTGGAGATGTGGATATACAGACAAATATGTTGTATTTCATGGAAGCAAAAACAATCAAATGCACAGGTTCTAGAAGTAGTTTTATCCCAAAGACTGCAGAGAAACCACCGATCTGCCCACAGTTGGTATCCGCCTGACAACTATTCCAGGCTATCACTACAAATCCAGACAAAAGTGAGAGGAATATTTGACAAGGAAGAACAGAACAGTGTACAGCGCAGAACAGCCACTCTCAGCTTCCTTGATGACGAATACCCACAGGACCTCTGGATCCGAGTCTACACAGATGGGTCAGCACAAAATGCTGTTCGAAATGGAGGAGCGGGAGTGTACATAGAATACCCAAATAATACTAGGGACACGTCCAGAGTTCCAACAGGAAAGTACTGCCATAACTATGATGCTGAAATTGAGGCAATCAAGATAGCAACAGAGAAATTACTAAACACCAGCCATGGTACACAACCTGTGGTGCTATTGACAGATGCAAAATCAGTACTCGAGGCGCCCCTGTCTGGGAAATTGCCAGTTCTAAGGACACTACTTTCTGAACTTAGCAGTCAGCATAAGGTCACCATCCAGTAGATACCATCCCACTGTGGAGTACCCGGAAACGACAGAACTGATCGATTGGCTAAGGAAAGAGCAAAAAAAAAAAAAAGAACAGCCTGATGTGCCCATTACATACCACCAAAAGAAAAGAATGATCAAATCAGTCAAAAGGCCACCAAAATCTGCTCAAGACGACTACCACGTTATGGACAGACCAGAATAAGTCATTATTCTGCGCCTCAGAACAGGACACAATAGATTACGCAACCACATGTGTACAAAATTCAAGATTGGTGACTCAGTCATGTGCACATGTTGTTTGGCGTCGCAGACAGCAGAGCACATACTCCAAGACTGAGCAAACTACAACATATCCAGGCAAACCTTCTGTCCTGGAGAGACAACAGTGGAAGATAAACTGTATGGACCGCTGAGTGAACTAAAAAAAATAGTTAGATTCATGCAAGAGACAAAATTGCAGTTATAGACATATTTCACACCAGGGGAAAACGCTTCTTCTTCTTCTTCTTCTTCTTCTTCTTCTTCTTCTTCTTCTTCTTCTTCTTCTTCTTCTTCTTCTTCTTCTTCTTCTTCTTCTTCTTCTTCTTCTTCTTCTTCTTCTTCTTCTTCTTCTTCTTCTTCTTCTCTCTCTCCTCTCTCTCTCTCTATCTCTCTCTCTCTCTCTCTCTCTCTCTCTCTCTCTCTCTCTCTCTCTCTCTCTCTCTCTCTCTCTCTCTCTCTCTACCAAATTCATGAAAACAAAAACAATCGAATACAGAGATCCTAGAAAAACTGGGAATGAAGAGAGAGTTGATGAAAGAAAAAAAGAGGAGGCAAGAGAAATATTTCGGCTACGTTAAAAGACATAACAAACTTATAAAAACCATATTAGAGGGCAAGGTTGAGGGCAAGCAAGCAAGAGGTAGACAACGATACAAGTGGGAAGATAACATCAAGAGATGGAGGAACATCAGCCTGACATAATGTACAGTCAGGGCGAGAGACAGACAGTGCTGGAGATCCATTGCAGCATCTTCATTGTGGATAGGGCACCTGGTTGATTGATTAATTGATCGATTGATTTATCGATCGATCGATTGATTGATTGGTTAATTGATTGATTGATTGATTGATTGATTGATTGATTGATTGAAGTCTACACAAACGTTTAATCACTTCACCACACCTATACCATCATCATCATCATCATCATCATCAACATCTTCCACTTCTGCCGTCGTGCGCCGTGGGGAGGAATAATTTGCGTTCCAGCGCCCGGTGGGTGGCACTGGATAGTGTCCTTCCGTGTGATTGTAGAATGTCTTTGATGTCGTCAATCCATTTTCTTCTTGGACGTCCTCTTGCTCTCGTCGCAGATGATCTTTGATGTAAGGCCAGTGATGGTAGTTGCTGGTGTTGCATTCTAACGACATGGCCAAACCACTTGATCTTCTGTCTTTCAATAAATGTGGCACAAGGTGTTGATCCCACAGTCTCTCTGATAATAGCATTGTGACATGTATGTCATCATCCCTCAGTCTTTTCCAGCAGACGGCTTCACGCGCTATTAAAACTTAGGACGGGAGAATTAACGAAACGAAATTTCGTTTGAATTAAGGCAATTGATTGGCCGCGCCCCGGAAACACAGGCTTAATCTAGACAAAGGCTTGGTAGACAAAGCGGTCTGGTCAATCGCCATGTGATCTCCGGGTGACCCATTGTTAATGGGTTAATTTAAAGCCCACTTATTCTCTGCGTTTTAGGTGAGCATTATATTATATACAACATATCATGTTATGTATTAGGATAAATGCTTTGATGCAACTAATATCATGATTGAAGTTGTGCGTGTGAAAATTAGGACATCGCCATTTTGTCCAGTCAGCCTTCATAAAGCTTACAATGTAATCTTGCTATGAGTCATTCTTCTGAGATGATTTTGTGAACTTATTTTATTCCTAAATGCTTATTTTTCACAACTGGTCTATGTGTTATAAAGTGGTTTTTTTTCTGAGTGCTTTTTTTGTATTTCTGCTCTTATGATGGAGAAATATTACTATCTCACATTTGTGTACAACTTTAAAAGGTTGTTAGATAGAGAGAGATATATTCTCGCTTGACTTTTTCATGCACTTAGGAGTTAATCTTTTGTTTACATTGTTGTAAATATACAGAGGTGGGATTGTCTTGTAGTCCTTTTTCATAAATGATGTTATGGGATTTTCATGTGGTATGATATACATAATCTCAAGTGTATGGGAAAAGATTCCCATGAATTCTCTTTTATGAGTATTTTACCTTTTATGCTCATGATTGTTAGTGCTTAATGCTGTAATAAATGCTGTTATAAGATTGTCATTTGGTATGATATATCTATATATAATCTCAAAGGAGTGGGAAATGACACCATGCTCTTGTATTTTTACTTTGAGATGTTGGGTAATACCCACTAGAGAGTTCATACCATGTTTAGTAAAAGTCTAACCAGGTTTTCTGTTATTCATCATATATATTATATCTATATTCTATTCATGATGTTACTGCTGGAGTAGATCTTTTAACTTCACCCCAGTGGGGGACAAACACATGATGATAGTAATGGTGAGGATGATGCAAGAGGAGATGACTGATATGGTAGCTAGCCTTTTTGCCATTTGTCAGTGGTAGTCAAATAATGCTGTTTGTAACTATGGAAAGGAGATTTATGAATTGCGTACTGAGGACATTGTCTAGGAACTTTTTCCATGATGTGACAGCGGTACTATCAAAAGATGTTTGCATATTTAGGAGGTGAAGAAAACCTCCCAGGAAGCTCCAGTATCAGTCGAGAAGAGATGCACCTATTGAGTAGATATCTTACTCACTTTTGGAGTGGGTCAAAACTCTACAGTAGGCGACAAGTGCTAGGCAACTATTGTCACCTTTCTTTCTTCTTCCCTTTTTGTTTCCTCTATTTTTATTATGATACATTGCTATCAGAATGTATTTTAAATTATGATACACTTATCAATGTTTGGGTTATTACTAATCTATATCGACCCTGTTCTTCTTCACTATACAGCGCTAGAGATGGCGGTGGAGTATTGGACTAGTCACCATGCTTGGAACTGAAGTTATGGTCAACTTGTTTGGATTTAGAGGCAGGAAACTGGGATATCAGCCTCCTCTAACATTCTACAAAGAGTGCGGGTTACTGCTACACACCCTGAACGTCAATGCCTGGATAATTACTGGATTGTGAATATGCTGAAGTGGATTCTCTACCCCTGGGAACTTACAGATGGTGTTAATCTTTTCAATGTTCACAAAGACATGAGGCATGCCTGGCCTAGATGGTTTTCAGCGTATACCCTCTTCTAAAAGTCACCGCCTGATTCCACGTTCAACTGTCATATTCCAGAGGCTTATGGATAAGTCTGGAATTCACCATCATTTACCAGTATGGATTTACCAATTGATTTTGTGAACTCCCAGCTTCCTTTGAATCTTCTCATCCATCATATCCCAGACATGGACAATCAAGCACTATACCAACTCCCGGTCAATCAAGTCGTATATTCAGCTGAAGAAAGAATAACCTACATCTTAACCAAGAAAAGGGCTGAAATATTCAGGCCCAATTCAAGTTAGTTCTGTCAGGAAATGCTAATGGATTATGTGATGTCACTCCTCATCCAAAGATATACTGAATCAATCACATGGACTCCTGTGTGTCACGTCACGCCAGAACGTTTCAGACTCATATCTGTCGGTTATATCACATCTGGAATGCTCCTCGTCTAGTTACTTAGCAGCTGTGACTTGAGAGATTACAGTATATCCACAATGGATTCATATGGATTACTCCTAAAATGTTTTTCGCGATGGATATATGATCCAGAAGTGGAAGCTGTGTGTGTGTGTGTGTGTGTGTGTGTGTGTGTGTGTGTGTGTGTGTGTGTGTGTGTGTGTGTAATCCCCAATTTTCTGAATAGGTGGATATATGCAAAGCAGCTGTTTTCCTTGGATTATAGAAAGTGTGATTATGGCCATACTTTTCTAGTGGATATTGAAGGAGAGGGAGTCATCATCAGATCCCTAAGATATTTCTAGAGACAGATTAGATAGATTTTCTTTATCTAGTTCTTTGTATGGATTATTTACTTTGTTTTGTGTTTGACACAGGTATTTGATGGGAACCTTTTTAGGGGATTTTTGGAGACTTCTGTTATGGCTGTATACTTTGTGTGCATTGCCTGAAATATGATAATTTTTTCATGCATGTGACCATATTTTAACCAACAGGGTTTGTCCAGAACCCAAATGTTTTCCACAATACAAGTGTTTGTTTGGTTTAACCAAGCCTTGAAGTTACTTCATTGTTAACCTGTTGTTCCAAAATTGATGTTTATAGTCCAGTTATGGTTACTGTTATGTGATACAGTGAGTCATTGTACTGTTTTTGTCTAACAGTGGCTGTTTTTCCTCTGTCATGTAATCCAGTTGTGCGTCTAACATTGGTTGTTGTGCCTCTGTGGTATAATACTGTGGATGTGCATGACAGTGGATACTTGTCATTGTTTATATATATGTGGGAGATTAAATGTGGGGCGGGGCACTTACACATAGACACACCTTCTGGGTAGAGTGATTAGAACTCGGGTGTCTGTGGTAGAACCTCCCGGATCTCCCAGCCTTCTATGGGAAACATTTCTTCTATGTTAGTGTTGAACTTGCACCCTTTTCTGCCTTGTTCAATGCTTGGGGGTTTTACGAGCCAGTATATTAAATCCTATAGAAGGCGTGTTTGGGATTTAAACCCCATTCATACTGAATACCCCTAGCGAAACTTTGTCCTTGTTCTAATTTATTATATTTACCACCCCACAAGCATTTCTTACTCGGTCTCGGATTGTTAAGTTGGCAGCTCTCCTCAGGCATTTTATTTCGTAGGTGTTGATTTTGCGAAGGTGTAATTTGGTTATAAAGTCCACGTTTTAACTCAATTGGTAAAATACTTATATTGCCAACTTGTAAAGCTGACTTGTTCACTTGCACTATAGAGAGCCATTTGGCTCCTAAGCCATACCTGGGATACCAAATCGAACCAAAAATTGATGGTTTAAAAACAAAAGACTGTTAACAGAAAATGAAGAGAACAACTTAAGAAAGCGCTGTCAAGATTTTCTTCTCTCATTATTCAAGCAATTGAAGCAGAGACTTCCTGAAAATTTAGATGTTTTGAAAAATATTTCACTCTTTTCTGTTAACAACATACTTCAGCCAGTAAAGGACATATCAAAATATTGTCAAGTTATGAAATTTTTAGGGGCTTACCGATAATAGTGTGGCGGAAGCAGAATATCAGTTAACCAAAATAAATTTAGTTAACTGGAGAAACCAAAAAAAAAACTGAAGCCTTTTGGGGTGTATTAAGACAATTTAAAGATGCCTCAGGTAACAGTCCATTCAGTTAGCCCTTTGAATGTGCGATGTCTGCCATGATACACCCCATTCAAATGTTGATGTGGAAAGAGTTTTCAATACTATGAATTATATAAAACGTAAACTAAGAAACAGGATGAAACTTGACCTCTTAAATGCTATCTTGACAATAAGATTTGGCCTGATGAGAGTAGGAAAATGCTGTTCAACTTATCAGTTCCCTGATCGTGTATTAAAAGAAATTGGAACAGCTAAAGCATACCAGTGTCATTTTGAATCTGAAGCTTCAACTTCATCATCCATGCTAAGTGCATCTTGTGAGACAGACATCAGTGAAGATGAGGACATGATTCTATAGGGTAAGTCACATCAATTTTTTTTTTCTTTTTAATGTTGCATATCCCTTACAGGACGTTGCAGTCAACATCAACATTTTTCAGCTGCTGTTGATGTACTAGGTAACTAGGCAAGATTACGCTCAGTAGTTTGCTATTGCTTTCTGAGCGACCGGCTCACATACCCCCCGTTAGTTACCAGCGCGGCTCGAACCGCTGCCGGTTCGGGCGCAGCTGCGTTACTCACGAGAATATACGGGGTTACGGCGAAAGCCGTAAATTCCTTCGCCAGGGAGAACGGCAGTCACATCAATACATATGTAGTTTCTTACTTTCTCAATCTGAATATTTTTCCTAGATACTTTCCAACGAAATCTAGATATTTATGGATGTTGTTTGGGCCGTTTCTATATATTTTTGGTCCAAAAAAAGTGGCAACCCTGGTCGCTTGTTGTTCGGTGTGTTTCCGGCGTGAACGCTGATAGAGTTGCGTATTTCTTTCAATTTCCTCCATAATTCTTGAGCAAAAGTACTTGAACTTGAGCACCTATACCAAACGTTGATAACATGAACACAGAAATGAGAAGACTGAATATTAACATGTTAGGTATATGTGAGACCAGAGGGCATTATTATAGAAAACAGAAATATCACCATACAGACAATATTTCGCCTAATGAAAATGTATGTGTATTCTTATCTTAAAGATGGAGGTTCAGAATGCTCTTAACCATATGAAAACTGGCAAGACCCCCGGTTCAGACAGCATCACAACAGAAATGATTAATGCTTTAGAAGAACATGGAATAGATTAAGTTACCAGATTGCTGAATACAATATATGAAACTGGAGATATACCTCATGAATTATGTAATTCTGTATTTATTGCAATCCCAAAGAAATAAGGAACCCTGGAATGTGATCAACATCGGACGATTAGTATAATGAGTCACATCACGAAGATTTTGCTAAGAGTTATCATGCAAAGAGTTTGGAAGAAAATACTACCTGAAACAGGAGAAGAACAATGTGGGTTTGTAGAAGGCAATGGTACAGTAAATGCTGTGTATATACTGAGAACAATGTGGGTTTGTAGAAGGCAATGATACAGTAAATGCTGTGTATATACTGAGAACAATGTGGGTTTGTAGAAGGCAATGATACAGTAAATGCTGTGTATATACTGAGAACAATGTGGGTTTGTAGAAGGCAATGATACAGTAAATGCTGTGTATATACTGAGAACAATGTGGGTTTGTAGAAGGCAATGATACAGTAAATGCTGTGTATATACTGAGAACAGTAATTGCACGTCCAGTCCATTATTCAGTCTATTACCCCACATGGACAACAATCACCTTCGGATTAATAAGACTGTGGGAGTAAACCCAGGACTATCATTCTGAGCCGGTGATGAACCCCAACTATAACTTCTCCTTGAAGTTGAACGGGGTAGGGATAATAGGGAAATCGAATCGAAATTTAATGACAACCACGATACTTAAATACAACCTCGTCTCTGTGGGGAACATTTGTTTACTGACCTCCTATGGCCACACACAATTAAAAAAAAAAAAAAATAACCACACCTATCCCAAACTTTGATAACATTAACAAAGAAATGAGAAGACTGAATATTAGCATTTTTGATATATGTGAGACCAGAGGGCATTATTATAGAAAACAGAAATATCACCATAAAGACAATATTTCGCCTAATGAAAATGTATGTGTATTCTGTTCTTCTGTTCTCTTCTGAGTCTTCTCTCCTGTTCTCTTCTCTCAATGAAATGTTGGAGGTAGCGGAATTGTGAGAGAATGGTGAATCATATTGTGGAAAGAAGAAACGAACACTGAGGTTTAGCTGTAGGTGTTACAAGATCACCTATCAAAACCCTAAGGCAGTGGTTCTCAACTGGTGGGGGATGCCTCTCGGTGGGGGGATGGGGTGTATTTTATGGTTTCCATTTAGCGGGGGTGGGGTGGGGGGGGGGGGGTGAGGGTGGAGATATTAAAATTATTTCAAGATGGCGTTAATACAAGAAACGATTACTTAATATTGTTTTTCTCTCCATACTTTACGGTTCTGTACTTCTCGCCCTTCTGAAAATCTTTTTATAACGTAAGTAGATATCTAGACTTGTTTTAGTATGTGTTATTAAATTCAGCTTCCATTTTTACGTATACTGTGTAATGTTCGACTATTAAGGTCGGAGGGATCATCGCAAACTATAATGATGAAAATTGCAATCATTAATGTGATATGTTTATGGCGGGAAATAACCGTTTCCTTGTCATACTCCAGCGATGACTATTTAATATTGTTATGGAATATTCATAGCGATTTCAATGCCAATGAAGGCATGTTTGCATTCATCATCCATTGTAGTATATATGTGTAATTTTTCATCACTTTACAAGGGACTTTTTTCGGGGGTGGGGGGTAAGAAATGGAAAAGGGGTGCGGGGGTGGCATTCACTGAACATATAGTGAAGGGGTGCATGGGCCAAAACTGTTGAAAACCACTGCTGTGAGACAACAGTGTCTAGCTGCTTGTGTATTGTCGTTGGGTTGTCTCAATGTGTCATATCCTGTAAGACAGCAGTGTCTATTTGTTGGTATATTATCCTTGGGTTGTCTCAGTGTTTCATATCCTGTAAGACAACAGTGTCTATTTGTTGGTATATTATCCTTGGGTTGTCTTAGTGTGTCATATCCTGTAAGGCAACAGTGTCTATTTGTTGGTATATTATCCTTGGGTTGTCTTAGTGTGTCATATTCTGTAATACAACAGTGTCAATGTTTGGTATATTATACTTGGGTTGTCTTAGTGTGTCATATCCTGCAATTACCAGATATCCAAAGTAAAATCACCTAGAAAAGCAATAACTAGGAGACATATTCATCTAATAATATTGCAAGGGATATTACTAGAACTGTAAATATTAAATCATATACCAGCTATAATATTATTCCCATTCTTATAAATCTCTCATTTATTCTATTGTAAATGAAAGAGTAAAGATCGAAGTCAGATATTATAAACTAAGGAAAAAGTCTTTTATAATTCTTATATAACAATTTGAGAATCTTTTCATATTTACATTTTATAATCGACGTTGTAGGTCTACATTTATGTTTAAATAATTAATGGTATACTCTCAATGTAGGGCAGTCAGACACACGTGTCCCCCTCTGTGGGGAAATCATTTTTTTACTGGCCTCCTAGGGCCACACATAATAACAGATGATCGCTACTCGGTCCTTTCGCAAAGATCAAAGATTAATATTCTGCGCTTGATCTTGCCAGGGCCAGGCATGATCACCCGACACGTGGGGACCTAACGTGGCGTTCTGGCCCCTCTGAGAACCGTGAACCCTACTAAAAAAAACAATAATAATAACAGATGGCAGAAGTTAGGTAGAAATAAAAACGAGAATAGGAATAGCCAGTCAAAGACTGGAACGCAACCCCTCCACCGGGAAGAGCAGTCAACCTCGAGGAGACCAAGAGGTGATACGGTGCCCCGAGGTAAGGGCAGGGGATATGGTGAAATGGGAGATGGGTAACTGGTTCTCTCATGAGACACGGAGGCGTTGACCAGAGGGTAAGCACTCTGGTCACGACAGCATCCCGCCTACATGATAGCCACGAACGCCACTCAACAGGAGAAGCGAATGTAAGCGTGGCGAGTGGCCTGACACGCAAAAGGCAAAGGACGATTCAAGGTCCCTCCGCGTGGTGTGTAACCACGCGAGGAGAATCGTCAGACGGGAGACAGGACTTGTAGTGTTCAGATCGTAGAATAGTTGATAGGAGTTTTGTGTAACCAAATAGATAGAGAATTAGCATAGGCTTTAGAAAACTAGGGATAGGGAATTCTGTGGCTTTGTGTGTGGGTTTAATAGCGACTGTCATATCAATGTAATGAGCCAACGGCAATAAAATGTACCATGTATTTTCCTCGCACACGACTTGCAAGTGTCTTGTATGGTGTGGGAGAAGAATCCGATGATGCCTAGCACATGAGTTGTTGACAGGCAAGGATTAATGTGGTGTCAGAAGTGGTGCTTAGACGAAAAGTCAAGCTAATCCACTCTTCCACGGCTCCAGACTAGGGTTTAATTTGTGTCAGTGACGGTAATTTGTGCAGACAAGAGCAAGTTGCGGGCTAAGGTTGTGCCTATCGTGACGAAATATATTGTGGAATTGTGTTTATTAAATTATGGTTTAGTTAAATCATGTGTTCTTCAAGATTGTAAGTATTGATATTCTTATTTCTTTCCATTTATTTATGTATTTACCTATTTATTTATGAATAAGTACCAAAGATGATTCATGTTGGAGCGATACACAGCCAGCCGACATTATCGATTTTTGCAAGCTAAAAATAGCGCTGCGCGTCTGACGTAGGTTAATTGACAAGCAGTTTTCCTACGCCATTTGCATTCAGCATTCAAGTGGTTACAAAATCGCCAAGCTGCTGCCCGCCTGAATCTGTACATTATATTATTTATTATTTGTTGATTTAAGTTAGTAATTGAATATATTTATTTATTTAAACATTGTTATGGTATTTTCATTTATTTAAAAGCAATTATGGATAGTTTTGTTCGTACTTTTTCTTCGTTTACTGTCACGATGGGACTACTTTCTGGCTATGCAAATTAGACTTGGTTTGCACAACACTTACAGAAACTAAACTAGGATAGTGACGAAAGGCATATACGGTTAGAACGAAGACAAGACATTGACATTAAATATTAATTAACCTAAATTCTTGTTTGTTCGTGGGCTTGTCATTGTTATTGTCCCAACTTGTCTAGAAGATCATTTCGTTTACCAGTTGTTAATTATTGCTGCTCTGTAAATCAGGGTGAACAACAGCTTAGCAGATAACACATGTGTATGTGGGTGTACCAAACAAGTTGTCCTGATTACTAAACGTGTGTCTATGCCAAAGTGCCAAACAAGGTGACCTGTGTTGCCGGATTGCTGTTCCCTGATTCTCGGGAACATTAAGTTGAGTATACCCAATATTTTTGGCACGTATAATAAGGGGAGTCTCCGTGGCGAAGTGCTCAAGCCGTCTGCCTTGGGCTCCGAAGGTTGTGGTTTCTATTCCGGTTCGCATTCTTCGGTTCACGAGTGTATTTTTTCGGACGCTCCTGAGGTTCTTCGCTGGAGTTAAGGAGTTCGTGTTTTGTGCGACGTTATCCGCGCTGCGGAAAGAGACTGAGCCATATGGGATCATCCCCTGTGCAAGGGTGTCGAACCTGTCGACTTTTAAGCGAATTTCGCCTATAGTAATAAATTTTTATAAGTCGCTTAAAAGTCGACACGGTCGACTTTATTGCACCGGATTTTTATCCCATATGGCTGTCTCTTTCCGCAGCGCGGAAAGCGTCGCACAAAGCACGAACTCCGTAGCTCTTATAATAATAAATCATACAATTCAACTGGCATGCGTTTCCCTAGTTGCTTAGGGCATATTTAAAATATCAGAATAACATGATTGATAGTAATGCCTTAATTAATCACTTTGTTTCCTCCGAAGACGGAGAGTGTCTGCCTGTACGGCGAGGAATCACCAGTCTGCACACCAATAAGCCAGACATGGGGCAACGGATACTCACGCAAACCTCAGGTCCTGTATGACATCACACTGATGTTGGACAACAGGATGTCTTCATCCGACATACAGGACTTCGCGTTGGAGCTCAAGCCAACGAACACAAGCAAGCAAGCAATCACTTTGTTGTTTTGTTTTCGCATATCCTTTACAGGACATCGCTGTCAACATCAGCATCTTTCAGCTGATTATTGATTTCTTGGCAAGATTACGCTCAGTAGTTTTCCATTGCTTTCTGAGCGACTGACTCACATACACCGTAAGTTACCGACCCGGAGAGAACAGCTACCAATTCTCGCGCAACGTCACGTTACTTACGAGATTATACGAGATTACGGAGAAAGTCGTGTAACCTCTAGACCAGAGAGACCGACGATTGATCACTACACTTATTAATAATTATGTTCAAGCTTTCTGCGTAATTAGCATGGCCACTTTCGACAGTAAACATCAGCATTTTGCTGCCGTTGTTGATGTCTTGGCAAGTTTTTACGTTCAGTAGTTTGCCATTGCTTTCTGAATGACCGGCTCCCATACCAACACGTTAAAACCAGCGCGACACTATCTGCAATTACCAGATAGCTAAATTAAAATTACTTAGAAAAGCAATGCGTATGGGACATAATCATATAATAATATAGCAAGGGATGTTACTAGAATTGTAAATATTAAATCATATTCTAGCTATAATATTATTACCAATCCTATAAATCTCTCATCTTTTCTATTGTAAATTATAGAATGAAGATCGAAGTCAGATGTTATAAAATGAGGAAAAAGTCTTTTAGAATTCTTATACAACAATTTGAGAATCTTTATATATTTACATTTTATAATCAACGTTGTAGTTCTACTTTTATGTTTAAATATTTAAAGGTATACTTTCAATGTAAGATCTATTTATTTAGTCTAGATATCCCCCTCTGTGGGGAAATCAGATAATTGACAGGGAAGGAAATATACAAGTCGAGCCACAACAAATAGCCTTAGCCTTTGAAGATTATTACAAGAACCTTTACGCATAGGAAAACACACAGGCGCACGTGCAAGAACACTTTATGAAATTCACAAAAGAACTCACAGAGGAACAGAAACTAACACTAGATACCTGAATTAACACTAACAGATATAGCACAAGCGGTTCATGGAATGCAGAAGGGCAAATCGCCTGGCCCTGACGGTATTACCGCTGAATTCTATCAGTTTTTCTTTCCCTCTTCTAGGTCCCCTTTTACTAACAGTATTCTCTGAATCTTTCCAAAAGCAAGAACTCCCATCCAGTTTCAACACGTTTTACGTCACTCTTATTCCGAAGGAGAACACCGACAAGACACTTTTAAAGAGTTACAGACCGATCTCGCTTTTAAACGTAGACTACAAGATTTTAACAAAGCCTTTGACGAATAAATTGAAACCAGTAATGGCATCTCTCATTCATGAAGACCAGCAATGTAGTGTACAACACCGGAATATCCAGCAACACACACACTTCATAAGGGACATCATCAACTACACACATCTGAAAAACTGTCAGTCGTCAATTCTCTCTTTAGATCAAGAAAAAGCATTCGACAGAATATCTCACTCATACCTCCACAAAAGCTCTCTCACACTGCAACGTGGGAAATTATTTTCGGACATGGGTCAAAATTTTATATTTGAAACCGGAAAGTCGGATTCTATTAAACCATACCCTAACCAATTCTTTCAGGTTGACTAGGTCAGTGAGACAGGGATGTCCCTTGTCCCCCTTACTGTACGTTGTCGCTCTAGAGCCACTTCTAGAAAAGATACGACAGGACGACAATGTCAGGGGTACGTTCATACCAGGGAAGGGTGAACAAAAGCTGCGTGCTTATGCGGACGATACCATTTTCTTTCCGACCACTGAAAAATCTGTACGGATCATTTTGGAGACGTTCTCGTTTTTCGGCAAAGGGAGTGGGGCAAAATTAAACGTCCAAAAATCTACTATAATGGGCTTAGGCAAATGGAAAAATAAGGCGGATTTTCCATTTGACTTAACATCAAACAATCTTATAAAAGTGTACGGAATCGTCTTCCCATGTCAACCAAATCAGACACACAAAGACACTTGGCAAAATCTAGAGAAGAAAATAACAGATATGTTACAGAGATACAAATACAAAACAACTACCATATTTGGTAGAAGTACCATTGTTAATACATATATAATTCCAAAAATACTATATCTGTGCACAGTCCTAGATCCCTCACGTCAAACTGTCACAAACATAAACAAAGAGATTAGACTCTTTGTGTTTGGCAGCACCATCTACAGTATCAAACATACTACACTCATGCAAGACAAAAAAGATGGAGGTATCGCCCTCCAAGACATAACAACCAAAATACAATCACTTAGGATCAAACACGTAGGTGAAATCCTACAACACCCAGAAAAACACCATTTAGCACACTATTACATTGGAATTAGGCTATCTTCTTTAAAACCTATTAGGAATACATCCTCACATTATTTTGGCACTCTCCCAACGTTCTACAAAACATGTATTTCAGCCATTAAAGGACATGAACAATTACTACACAAGAAAACACATACAATCTACAGGCATTTAGTTAAATTACAAGCAACTCCGGTACATCTCAGAATTAAAAGAGGACATAGATATTTCATAAAAGATTATACCGAAATTTTCTCAAATATTCACAACAAGCAGATTACTCCAAAAGCAAGGGAAATTACATATAGGCTTGTTTACAGCATGACCCCAACAACAGAGAGAACAGCAAAAATAACTAAACAAATACTACAGTGTCAGCTTTGTAGACGGAACGTCCAAGAATCAGAAGAGCACATCTATTACGAATGCAACACAATCATGCCAACAAGAAATCTCCTACAAAACATCCTAAACACTCATTTGAAACAAAGAACAGATGTTTACAAAGCAATCATGATAAATTCCATTCCTTACTCCACAAAAGACACCCACACAAAGCTACTTGTTCTATTGGCAGAGTACATAAATCTTATATGGGCATTAAGAAACAAAGCACTATACAATTACAGAACAATCAACAAAGAAATTGTCCAACAACTTTATCAACAAAAAGTCGCAAACATTCTAATTTTAGCCCCACAAGCGCAAATCTCGAAAAATATTTGGCTGAAGACAGCACATATTACAGAAGAAGCAAATAACTTGTTTTAAATAAAGGATACTACAACTGTAAATGTATTTATTGATGGTATTTAATAATCTTACAATTATATTATTATTATTATTATTATTAATACTATTATTATTATTACTGCTAATTAATTTTCCCATTATTATATTTGAATGTGCAACATGAAATATATTGTGGATGGGTGTCTGTGCCGTTGGCAGCAACATATGTACGCGTCTGTGTGTGGATGCAGGTGTGTGTGCGTGCGTGGTGCATGAATTTGCACGCGCATGTGTACGAGTGTGTGTGTGCGCGCACGCGCGCGTGCGTGTGTGCGTGTAGCAGTCTTTAAACCACGTCGGTATCTTAAGTATTAAAATGATGTTATACGGTAATGATATGTTTCAAAAGAAAAATATGCACCACCATGTATAAACAAATTCGATGAGCCCTTTAAGTACCCAGTAAGCTAAGGTGGCTTTTAGTGGCCAGGCTTTAAGTCCTTCCCATTGTATATAAAACCCAGACACTATCACAATTTTGGACCAATTATCTCCCTGGGGACAGACCATGGACCCTAATTGCTAGTAGTAAATCCCTGATTCTTGTCCCCCAAACAAAAGACATCATGGACTAGAGCGTCATCCTGAAATTTGTCATCAGGCAACAACACCTACGGCCTTCGCCTCGGGAGCTTAGTGACCCAGAAATTACAAGGAAGCCACATTTTAATGGAAATGATAGTTTAAAGTTTATTGTCCAAGCGCGGGGCATTTAAATGTACTGCGGTCTCCAGAAAGCATGAAGATTGTGTGTGCGTGTGTGTTTTGTGAGTATGTGAGAGAGAGAGAGAGAGAGAGAGAGAGAGAGAGAGAGAGAGAGAGAGAGAGAGAGAGAGAGAGAGAGAGAGAGAGAAAGAAAGAGAGGAGAGGGAGAGATGGACAGGTGTTTCATGCAATTCCGCTTGCGGAAGTGGAAGTGAAGCATATGCAAGAAATGTGTATCTACATGCACTATGCCACAAATGTCATATTAACATAACTGTATATATGTATGTATATGTTTTATTCACAATGTCACACTTAACACTAACAAACGGCAACGCTCTGTAATATACACAAACAAAAGAAACACACACTACAACTTGTAAATACACATTGCTTTGTATGAAATAAAAATTTGGAAAAAAAAAAAAAAGGAAATCATTTTTTTACTGGCCTCCTAGGGCCACACATAATAACAAATGATCGCTTCTCGGCCCTTTCGCTAAGATCAAAGTGTAGTATTCTGCACTTGATCTTGCTAGGGCCAGGCATGATCACCCGACACGCGGGGACCTAATGGGGCGTTCTGGCCCCTCTGGGAACCGTGAGCCCTACTAAAAACAAAACAATAATAATAACAGATGATGGCAGAAGTTAGGTAGAAATCAAAACGAGAATAGGAATAGCCAAAAATGCTTTCAACAGCATGCAATCAGTATTAACATCTAGAGAGAATAACATCTTTGGACCCATTAGGGATACACAAAGTGGAGAGTGGAAAAGAAGAAGTAACAAAGACATTTATAATCTGTTTAAGTCCCCGCTAATCACTGGTATCATGAAGGCTAATAGACTACAATGGCTGGGGCATATAGAAAGAATGGAAGATAATAGGGAAACAAAACTCGCTTACACTCAGGAAATAAATGACCGTAGACCCCGAGGTAGACCAAGAAGGCGGTGGAGAGATAATACATGTACAGACCTACAAGCACTTGGAATCAACGACTGGCAAGAGAAGGTCCACCAGAGAGACGAATGGAGACGGCTTGTATCAGCAGCAAAGAACCTCAATGGCTCGGAACGCTGAAGAAGAAGAAGTTAATACAAGAACCGACTATTTGATATTGTTTTTTTCCCTCCATACTTTACGGTTCTGTACTTCTCGCTCTTCTGAAATTCGTTTTATAACGTAAGTAGACCTGCAAATCACGTCTTATGTGGACGTCTAGAACTGTTCTAGTATGTGTTATTAAATTTAGCTTCCATTTTTACGTATACTGTGTAGGGGCGGGGGGGGGGGGGGGGAATGTTCCGAATACGTGCTTACTTCAGAACCAGTGCTAAAACAAAAAACACAACAACAACAACAACAACACAACAACAACAGCAATAACAACAACAACAACAACAACGACGACGACAACAAGGTCTACTACATAATGAAATTAAGAAAATTAATGACAACAGGTTAAAAAGAGGACATTATTTAACGGGTTTGTTCTCTTAAGGACACGGAGTCTGGTGAAGAATGGATACAAGTGTTAGCTGAATGCGGTACGGCCTGTTCATTATGAATCTATATTGACAGTTGGTGGAGACCATAAGATCAGGTAACTGTGGATTCAGAAGTTCGCTCTTCTTCTTTTTCTTCTGCGTTCATCCGGAGTGTTTTTTTTTTTCGGATGTGATTGCCTTGTGTCTAAGTTAGGCACCCTTGGGCTGAAACCCTTAGGCCGACACATCCGACTTCAGCTTGCATTTTTGACCAGGTTGAATTCCTGGGAGACTCTCTCTTTTGTGGGCCGTCCACATCCCAGCTGGTCAAGTTAGAACGGTCGAAAGCTTCACGATCGGCCCTCAGTGGAAGGCAGGGACAATCCATGGGCATTATCCGCCATCCAAGGGAGGATTCCATAGTTGCAGAGCCGACATATAGCGCTCTGGTGATAAGCTCACCGAGGGAATCGCCACGCCCTGCTCATAGCTGCTTTAATTCCTCACTTCAATGTATTGGGTCTTTCGTTCGTTACGGGTCGCTCCCCGTACAAACCAGGGACGGTCGGACTGCAGACGGTGTCCACTCAGCGAGTTTTCGATTCGGACATGTGCTTGTCGCTGTGCCCAGAAAACGAAATAGTCAGAGCTGTTCCGGACACAACGGACATTCGGAAAACTAGCTAGTCAGAGCTGTTCCGGGCACAACGGACATTCGGAAAACTAACTAATCACAGCTGTTCCGGGCACAAGGGACATTCGGAAAACTAACTAATCAGAGCTGTTCCGGGCACAACGGACATTCGGAAAACTAACTAATCTGAGCTGTTCCGGGCACAAGGGACATTCGGAAAACTAACTAATCAGAGCTGTTCCGAATATGAAGAGCATTCAGAAAACTAGCTAGTCAGAGCTGTTCCATGGGACGATCGACATTTCTCTCGGACGTAATTGCGTAGTGCCAATATTTATGTTGCCACCCGTAGGCCGGCACATACGAATTCGGCGGGCATATTTTAATGAGATTAGCCTTCCTAGGAAGTTCGGGCTTGATATTTAGAATGTTGCTGAAGGTGATGTAGTCATCAACAAAAATGGGTCTGTTGTTCGACACGTGGGAAGCTCATGGGATTTTAGGACTACGAAGGAAGACTACGATGTCTTCGTTTTGAAAACAAGTTGTCTTACTCTGGACGTCATGACAGTAACTAAAGCGACAGTCAGGCTGGAGACACCAACATTCACCCAGGCATACTTTCTCAGTGACTCAGAGAACATGCTCATGAAGATCGACATGGGTTGTGCTCGAAAATAGCGCATGGAGTCTCTTAGGAGGCCAAGGCTGACAAAAATTAGTTTTATTTTTGTGACAAGCCACACCGGTGTAAGTCAACAATCTAATAGGCCTGCGGGCAGAGATTCTGTGGAAAGCGACGAACAATGGACGGGGCTGAACAATTTCCTCAGAGATGCAGACCGATTAAATATATGAAGTGTTGACTGTAAATCTGCACTTAATGGTTCTGTCGACCTGCTACTGAGTGAGTGCTTGGCGCGACACTGTGAGCTGTGAATTTCGCGTGGAGTGCTTTTACATCAGTCCGCTGTTGTTTGTAGCCTGAACTGCATATTCGGAACGACTGCAGCCGGCTACTGCTGAATTGACTGGTTTGCCTTTTCGATTCACGAGTGCATTTTTCAGGAGACTTCTGGGGGTCATCGCTGGAGCTACAGAGTTCGTGCTTAGCGCGGCACATTCAGCGGGTTGTCCTGCAGAAAGAGACCGAGCCATATGAGATACAACCCGGGTCAATGAAGTCTTTCTGGTGACTGCCGATTCCATCGACGATGAACTGTATTTCTTTCGTGGAGGACTTTTGTGTTGGCATTCTGGCAGCGGCATTATGCAGTGTACCTGTGCGGGCTGTTGGATTGCCGAGACTCCTGTCTGTTCCACTTTTCACATTAGACAGTGGGGAGCATTTTGTGTGATATTCACTGGCACGGGAACGGAGCAAAATGGGGACCACCAGTTGCCGTGAAGTTGGAACCTCGACTAACTAACTAACTTAAATAAGATTGCAAGAAAATCAAGTCAAAAGGGGTGAAGCCAAACTGTAGCGGTACGGAGGCAGGCAGAGAAGAAGAATACACCAACACAGAATAGCTGTCGTTAGCTGATACCCGCCGAGTGGGACACTAAGGAGGAAATCCGACCACTTTGCGAACTGAATGGTTCAATGTGCAATGACGATGATCTGTGGACTAAATAAATAGAACTGCTTACAAGTGGGGATAGCGGAATAAATGATCAACACCAGTTTTTAGACTGGCGAAACAAATAATGATGATGATGATGATGATGAAAGTACATTCTTCTTCTTCTTCTTCTTCTTCTTCTTCTTCTTCTTCTTCTTCTTCTTCTTCTTCTTCTTCTTCTTCTTCTTCTTCTTCTTCTTCTTCTTCTTCTTCTTCTTCTTCTTCTTCTTCTTCTTCTTCTTCTTCTTCTTCTTCTTCTTCTTCTTCTTCTTCTTCTTCTTCTTCTTCTTCTTCTTCTTCTTCTTCTTCTTCTTCTTCTTCTTCTTCTTCTTCTTCTTCTTCTTCTTCTTCTTCTTCTTCTTCTTCTTCTTCTTCTTCTTCTTCTTCTTCTTCTTCTTCTTCTTCTTCTTCTTCTTCTTCTTCTTCTTCTTCTTCTTCTTCTTCTTCTTCTTCTTCTTCTTCTTCTTCTTCTTCTTCTTCTTCTTCTCTCCTCTCTCTCTCTCTCTCTCTCTCTCTCTCTCTCTCTCTCTCTCTCTCTCTCTCTCTCTCTCTCTCTCTCTCTCTCTCTCTCTCTCTGCCAAATGGTGCATTACTTTCTGACCATCCCTCCGATTTCTTTAAAATAAATATCTCCTATAATAAGGGGAGTCTCCGTGTCGATGTTTTCAAGCTGTCTGCCTTGGGCTCCAAAGGTTGTGGGTTCGATTCCGGTCCGCATCCTTCGGTTGACGAGTGTATATTTTGGGGACTCCTTAGCTACGGAGTTGGTGCTTTGTGCCACGCTTTCCGCTCTGCGGAAAGAGACTGAGCCATATGGGATAATCCCCGGTGCAATCCCCTGGCCTCCTGTTTACTGATGAAGGCTAGTCGCCGTAACGTCCTGTATGTGTCGTAATTCTGTTATGTAAAGCTGCATTACTTTGTGTTATTTTATATTGTTTACAAGGATGTCGAACCTGTCGACTTTTAAGCGACTTTCTCCTATAATAATAAATCATACAATTCAACTGCGCATGCGTTTCCTTAGTTGCTTATGGCATATTTAAAATATCATAATAACATGATTGATAGTAATGCCTTGATTGATCACTACACTTATTAATAATTCTGTTCAAGCATTCTTCGGTATTAGCAGATTTATGTTTTGTAAAGTTGTATATTCCCAAAAGAGATAATAAAATTATGTCTGGTATTTTATTTTATATTTGAAATTCTAGTTATCTCCCGTGCAATAATAGTAGATGATTATGTCCCGTACTGATTGCTTATCTAAGTATCTATTTAGCTATCTGGTAATTGCAGTGTCCCGCTGGATTTAACGTTTTGGTATGAGAGCCGGTCGTTCAGAAAGCAATGGCAAACTACTGAACGTAAAAACTTGCCAAGACATCAACAACGGCAGTAAAATGCTGGTATTTACTACAACTCCAGGGCCTCTGGTTTGAAATATGTCTATAACTGCAATGTTGTCTCTTGCATGAATCTAACAATCATTTTCAGTTCACTCCGCGGTCCATACAGTTTATCTTCCACTGTTGTCTCTCCAGGACAGAAGGTTTGCCTGGATATGTTGTAGTTTGCTTCAGTTAACTTCTTAAAGACCTAGGGAACAAGACTCGGCTTCAGACAGGCAACAAACTCCATACTGTATATTGATAATCTTATTTATCATCACGTGCCATGCCGGTAAGCGAGGATATACAGACAAATATGTTGTATTTCATGGAAACAAAAACAATCACATGCAGAGGTTCTAGAAGTAGTTTTATCCACCAGGCCAGCGACTCTGCAGAGAAACCACCGATCTGTCCACAGTTGGTATCCCCCTGACAACTATTCCAGAGCGAACTCCATGGACAGATGAACATAGACTATCACTACAAATCCTGACAAAAGTGAGAGGAATATTTGACAAGGAAGAACAGAACAGTGTACAGCGCAAAACAGCCACTCTCAGCTTCCTTGATGACGAATACCCACAGGACCTCTGGATCCGAGTCTACACAGATGGGTCAGCACAAAATGCTGTCGGAAACTGGAGGAGCGGGAGTGGAAGTTTTCCTTCGTAGTCCTAAAATCCCATGAGGTTCCCACGTGTCGAACAACAGACCCATTTTTGTTGATGACTACATCACCTTCAGCAACATTCTAAACATCAAAGCAAGAACTTCTGCCTTTACAATTATCTGATCTTATTGTCTCCACCAACTGTCCATACCGATTCACAATGAACAGGCCGTACCGCACTCTGCTGACACATAAGTGCTTCACATAAGTCTTTAGCCTGACCATGAAGGAGTAGGCAAGAAAATTGAAATTTGGCACAGTGCTTATTCCTTCTCGATGTAGTCACCACCTGAATTTATGCATTTCTGCCATCTCTGCGTGACCTTGAAAAGACCTTCAGAATAAAACAACCTATTTTTCGAACTAAACCAATTATCACAAGCCAGTATGACATCTTCGTCACCGTCAAAATGATTTCATTTCAGCTGTTTTTTTTTTTTTCTTTTAAGATTTGGGAAAAGAAAAAATTCTGATAGGCCCAAATCTGGAGAATATGGTGGGTGTGGAAGAATTTCAATATTCAAATCCTTAGCAGTTTTCAGCACAAGTCGTGCTTTATGGGAGGGCGCATTGTCTAGAATTTGCGTACGAGCTATCCCTCGTTTTCTGGTCACAGCCTTTCTTAGTTTGATAAGGAGATCTGCATAGTACTGCCCATTAACCGTATTGCCATGAAGCGTATAATCTTTCATGTAATAAGGAGATCTACATAGTACTGCCCATTAACCGTATTGCCATGAAGCATGTAATCTTTCATGTAATAAGGAGATCTGCATAGTACTGCCCATTAACCGTATTGCCATGAAGCATGTAATCTTTCATCTAATAAGGAGATCTGCATAGTACTGCCCATTAACCGTGTTGCCATGAAGCATGTAATCTTTCATGTAATAAGGAGATCTGCATAGTACTGCCCATTAACCGTGTTGCCACGAAGCATGTAATCGTTCATGTAATAAGGACATCTGCATTGTACTGCCCATTAACCGTGTTGCCATGAAGCATGTAATCTTTCATGTAATAAGGAGATCTACATAGTACTGCCCATTAACCGTGTTGCCATGAAGCATGTAATCTTTCATGTAATAAGGAGATCTACATAGTACTGCCCATTAACCGTGTTGCCATGAAGCATGTAATCTTTCATGTAATAAGGAGATCTGCATAGTACTGCCCATTAACCGTGTTGCCATGAAGCATGTAATCTTTCATGTAATAAGGAGATCTGCATAGTACTGCCCATTAACCGTGTTGCCATGAAGCATGTAATCTTTCATGTAATAAGGAGATCTGCATAGTACTGCCCATTAACCGTGTTGCCTATGAAGCATGTAATCTTTCATGTAATAAGGAGATCTGCATAGTACTGCCCATTAACCGTGTTGCCATGAAGCATGTAATCTTTCATGTAATAAGGAGATCTGCATAGTACTGCCCATTAACCGTGTTGCCATGAAGCATGTAATCTTTCATGTAATAAGGAGATCTGCATAGTACTGCCCATTAACCGTGTTGCCATGAAGCATGTAATCTTTCATGTAATAAGGAGATCTACATAGTACTGCCCATTAACCGTGTTGCCATGAAGCATGTAATCTTTCATGTAATAAGGAGATCTACATAGTACTGCCCATTAACCGTGTTGCCATGAAGCATGTAATCTTTCAATATGACACCTTTGACCTCCCAAAAAACAGTCAGCATCACTTTTCTTGCAGATTTTTGCGCTCTTGGCTTGACATGTGTTGGTGAGCCCGGGGCTTTCAACTCCATGCTGGCAATTTTGGATTCTGGGTCATAATGGTGAATCCAAGTCTCATCTACCGTCACTATGGTCGTCAACATGTTTTTATACATTCTCATAACAAGGAGATAGACAGAATGATAGTTATTTAATTAATGGAGCTACGGAGACACAATCCTTTCAATCCTCACACAATCTGATGATGCTCCTAGAGCTACGTAGCAATCTGTAGTATTTAAATACTTGTCATATAAGCTTCACATTCACTGAAGTCATTAATACATGCTGCCTTACATTTAGCTATGTAGCCCGGATCATCATCATGTACAGTCATATGCTTTGTCAACGATGATAACAGTGGCAATACACAGCTACATGAAACAAAATCTTGACCGCCAAGCAGGGCCGTGGTCTGACAGAATAAATCCAAAACTTTGACATATTTCGAAATCTTCTCCCAATCTGAACCTGACAATTTTGAACCTTTCTATTGCTTCTTTTCATCTGACATGTAGACAGCTAATGCTTCTCTAGCCTGTAGGAAGACTCTGTAGCATAATAAACATACTGTTCCATCTTGTTGGTACATCTTGCTGCAGCTTACACAATGGTGACTCAGAACAATTTTGCAACTCGGTTATGTTTGCAGCACTATATTTAAAATGTCCGACAATTTTTCGACATCCGCTTCACTTGTGTAAGTGATGGGAGAAATGTTTTCGATTAATCGTTTAAAATAAATTAATTCTTAAAAACAATTAACAATTAATCGATTAATTAATCGTTAACTTCCGCAGCCCTAATACACACACACACACACACACACACACACACACACACACACACACACACACACACACACACACACACACACACACACACACACACACATACACTCACACACACACACACCAAAAAGCGATTATTGTATATAATGTGTGTGTGTGTGTGTGTATATATATATAAACAATAATACAGGAATACATAAAGGGGGTTACTGAGGGCTATCCCAAACTAATACAAAAATATAGGGGATTCTGGTCACCTCGTCACAAGAATGATGACAAATTACACATAAAGACTACAATAGATGATGAATGCATTCATTGGCATTAAAATCGTTGTGAATATTCCATCACAATATTAAATAGTGATCGCTGGAGTATGACAAGGAAACTGTTATTTTTCGCCATTAAAATATCACATTACAGCTTGCGATCTTCATCATTTATTTTGAGATGAACCCTCCGACCAAATGGTCGAAAATTACACAGTATACGTAAATATAGAAGCTACATTTAATAACACTACTAGAATAAGTCTAGATGTCTACATAAAACGTGATTTGCGGGTCTACTTACGTTATAAAACGAATTTCAGAAGGACGAGAAGTACAGAACCGTAAATTATGGAGGGGAAAGCAATATCAAGTAATCGGTTCTTGTATTAACGCGATCTTAACATAATATTAATTCCCCTCACCCCTGGAAACCATAACATTCTCAGGGAGGGGGGGGGGGGGTGAATTCCCCACCAGTTGAGAACCACTGCCTTGGGGTATTGATGGGTGATCATGTAAACCTACAGCTAAACCTCAGTGTTCGTTACTCATTGAGAGAAGAGAACAGGAGAGAAGAGAACAGGAGAGAAGAGAGCAGGAGAGAAGAGAACAGGAGAGAAGAGAACAGGAGAGAAGAGAACAGGAGAGAAGAGAACAGGTGAGAAGTCTCAGAAGAACAGAATACACATACATTTTCATTAGGCGAAATATTGTCTTTATGGTGATATTTCTGTTTTCTATAATAATGCCCTCTGGTCTCACATATATCAAACATGTAAATATTCAGTCTTCTCATTTCCCGAACACACCGAACAACAAGCGACCAGGGTTGCCATTTTTTTTTAACCAAAAATATATAGAAACGGCCCAAACAACATCCATAAATATCTAGATTTCGTTGAAAAGTATCTTGGAAAAATAATCAGATTGAGAAAGTAAGGAACTACATATGTATTGATGTGACTGTCGTCTCCCTGGCGAAGGAATTTACGGCTTTCGCCGTAACCCCGTATATTCTCGTGAGTAACGCAGCTGCGCCCGAACCGGCATCGGTTGGAGCCGCGCTGGTAACTAAAGGGGGTATGTGAGCTGGTCGCTCAGAAAGCAATAGCAAACTACTGAGCGTAATCTTGCCTAGTTACCTAGTACATCAACAGCAGCTGAAAAATGTTGATGTTGACTGCAACGTCCTGTAAGGGATATGCAATATTAAAAAGACAAAAAAACATTGATGTTACTTACCCTATAGTATCATGTCCTCATCTTCACTTATGTTTGACTCACAAGATGCACTTAGCATGGATGAAGTTGAAGCTTCAGATTCAAAATGACACTGATATGCTTTGGCTGTTTTAATTTCTTTTAATACACGATCAGGGAACTGATAAGTTGAACAGCATTTTCCTATTCTCATCAGGCCAAATCTTATTGTTAAGATAGCATTTAAGAGGTCAAGTTTCATCCTGTTTCTTAGTTTACGTTTTATATAATTCATAGTATTGAAAACTCTTTCCACATCAGCATTTGAATGGGGTGTATCATGGCAGACATCGCACATTCAAAGAGCTCATAGAATGGACTGTTACTTGAGGCACCTTTAAATTGTCTTACTTCACTCCAAAAGGCTTCAGTTTCTGTTTTGTTTCTCCAGTCAACCAAATTTATTTTGGTTAACTGATATTCTGCTTCCGCCACACTATTATCAGTAGCCCCTAAAAATTCCATTACTTGACAATATTTTGATATGTCCTTTACTGGCTGAAATATTTTGTTAACAGAAAAGAGTGAAATATTTTTCAATACATCTACATTTTCAGGAAGTCTCTGCTTCAATTGCTTGAATAATGAGAGAAGAAAATCTTGACAGCTCTTTCTTAAGTTATTCTCTTCATTTTCTGTTAAGGCTTTTGGTTTTAAACCATCAATTTTTGATTCGATTTGGTATACCAGGTATGGCTAGGGAACCAAATAGCTCTCTATAGTGCAAGTGAACAAGTCAGCTTTAGAAGGTGGCAATATAAGTATTTTACCAATTGAGTTAAAACGTGGACTTTAACCAAATTACACCTTCGCAAAATCAACACCTACGAAATGAAATGCCTGAGGAGAGCTGCCAACTTAACAATCCGAGACCGAGTAAGAAATGCTATTATCAGACAGACTGTGGGATCAACACCTTGTGCCACATTTATTGAAAGACAGAAGATCAAATGGTTTGGCCATATCATTAGAATACAACACCAGCAACTACCATCACTGGCCTTACATCAAAGATCATCTGCGACGAGAGCAAGAGGACGTCCAAGAAGAAAATGATTTGACGACATCAAAGACATTCTACAATCACACGGAATGACACTATCCAGTGCCGCCCATCGGGTGCTGGGGCTCCATTTATTCCTCCCCACGACGCTTGACGGCAGAAGTGGAAGAAGATGATGATGATGACGATGGTGATGGTATAGGTGTAGTTAATTTTTTTTAATTTCTTTGTGGACCTCAGTCGATTAATCAACCAACCAACAAATCAATCAATCAATCAGTCAATCAATCAATCAATCAATCAATCAATCAGGTGCCGTCTCCACAATGAAGATTGGCTGCAATGGATCTCCAACACTGTCTGTCTCTCGCCCTGACTGTACATTCTGTCAGGCTGATGTTCGTCTATCTCTTGATGTTATCTTCCCACTTGTATCGTTGTCTACCACTTGCTCGCGTGCGGTCAGTCTTTCTCTCCAGTATGTTTTTAATAAGAGTATAAAGTCATTTAACGTGGCCGAAATATTTCACTTGCATCCTTTTTATTTCTTCCATCAACTCTCTCTTCATTGCACGTTTTTCTAGGACCTCTGTATTTTGATTGTTTTTGTTTCCATGAAATACAACATTTTCGTCTGTATATCCACATCTCCAGGGCTTCTATGCGACTTTCTAGTTGCTTGTTCAATGTCCAGGCTTCCGAGCCATACAGTAGCGTTGAATATACGTAGCATTTGACAATTCTCATTTTTAATGCGCTGTTAATCTCTCTAGATGTTAATACTGATTGCATGCTGTTGAAAGCATTTTTGGCTATTCCTATTCTCGTTTTGATTTCTACCTAACTTCTGCCATCATCTGTTATTATTATTGTTTTCTTTAGTAGGGCTCACGGTTCCCAGACGGACCAGAACGCCCCATTAGGTACCCGCTTTTCGGGTGATCATGCCTGGCCCTGGCAAGATCAAGCGCAGAATACTACACTTTGATCTTAGCGAAAGAGCCGAGAAGTGATCATCTGTTATTATGTGTGGCCCTAGGAGGCCAGTAAAAAAATGATTTCCCCACAGAGGGGGATATGTTAAGTACTGGGTTAAAGCCTACATTGAAAGTATACCTTTAACAATTTAAATATAAATGTAGAACTACAACGTTGATTATAATATGTAAATATGGAAAGATTCTCAAATTGTTTTATAAGAATTTTAAAAGAATGTTTCTTCAGGTTAAAAGGTCTGACTTCGATATTTATTCTTTCATTTACAGTAGAATAGATGTGAGAATTTTTATAATTTTAATAATATTATAGCTGGTATATGATTTAATATTTACAATTCTAGTAACTTCCCTTGCAATATTATTAGATAATTATGTCCCCTACTCATTTCTTGCCTATGCGATTTTAATTTAGCTATCTGGTAATTGCAGATAGTGTCGCGCTGGTTTTAACGTGTTGGTATGGGAGCCGAAAATTCAGAAAGCAATGGCAGACTACTGAACGTAAAAACTTGCCAAGACATTAACAACAACAGTAAAATGCTGATATTTACTGCAACGTCCTGTAAGGGATATGCAACTTTAAAAAAAAATTTGCTAATTCCACAGAATGCTTAAACATAATTATTAATAAGTGTAGTGATCAATCGCCGGTCTCTCTGGTCTAGAGGTTACACGACTTTCTCCGTAATCTCGTATAATCTCGTAAGTAACGTGGCGTTGCGCGAGAATTGGTATCTGTTCTCTCCGCATCAGTAACTTACGGGGTATGTGAGCCGATCGCTCAGAAAGCAATGGCAAACTACTGAGCGTAATCTTGCCATGAAATCAACAATCAGCTGAAAGATGCTGATGTTTACAGCGATGTCCTGTAAAGGATATGCGAAAAGAAAACAAAAAAGTGATTAACCAAGGCATTACTATTGTAACAGATCACCATCTCTGTTAGGGAGTTGGTGAGTTAATGAGTGGTGTGCAAGGGGGAAAAGACTAGTACAGGGCACGGCTGAACATCTCATTGGGGGGTAGCTAGGGAGGCTCAAGCTGTGACGCGGGGTTAGATATAGACAGTTACCATCGGAGTTTGAAGTCAACAACACCTATTTTTTGATGATCGATGGTCACTTGATATTCTACGATGTATTTGACTAAATAAACAATTGAAAACTCCAACCAACGTATTGTCTCTGCTATACAATGTATCAACACTGTTAAATAGCATAATTGGTGCCGCGACTCTCAGAACTTGCCTTGTCTAAATAAACAATTGAAAACTCCAACCAACGTATTGTCTCTGCTATACAATGTATCAACACTGTTAAATAGCATAATTGGTGCCGCGACTCTCAGAACTTGCCTTGTCTAAATAAACAATTGAAAACTCCAACCAACGTATTGTCTCTGCTATACAATGTATCAACACTGTTAAATAGCATAATTGGTGCCCCGACTCTCAGAACTTGCCTTGTCTAAATAAACAATTGAAAACTCCAACCAACGTATGTCTCTGCTATACAATGTATCAACACTGTTAATAGAATAATTGTGCCCCGACTCTCAGAACTTGCATTGTCTAAATAAACAATTGAAACTCCAACCAACGTATTGTCTCTGCTATACAATGTATCAACACTGTTAAATAGCATAATTGGTGCCGCCCGACTCTCAGAACTTGCCGTGTCTAAATAAGCAATTGAAAAACTCCAACCACGTATTGTCTCCGCTATACATGTATCAACACTGTTAAATAGCATAATTGGCGTGCCCCGACTCTCAGAACTTGCCTTGTCTAAATAACAATTGAAAACTCCAACCAACGTATTGTCTCTGCTATACAATGTATCAACACTGTTAAATAGCATAATTGGTGCCCCGACTCTCAGAACTTGCTTGTCTAATAAACCATTGAAAACTCCAACCAACTATTGTCTCTTGCTATACAATGTATCACACTGTTAAAGTGCATAATTGTGCCGCCCGACTCTCAGAACTTGCCTTGTCTAAATAACAATTGAAAACTCCAGCCACGTATTGTCTCTGCTATACAATGTATCAACACTGTTAAATAGCATAATATTGGTGCCCCGACTCTCAGAACTTGCCTGCTAAATAAACAATTGGAAAACTCAGCCACGTATGTCTTGCTGTACAATGTATCAAACACTGTTAAATATGCATAAATTTGGTGGCCCGTGACTCCTCAGAACTTGCCTTGTCTAAATAAACAATTGACAAACTCCAGCCAACGTATTGTCTCTGACCCCTATACAATGTATCAACACATGTTAAATAGCATAATTGGTGCCCCGTGAACTCTCAGAAACTTGCTTCTAAATAAACAATTGAAAACTCCAGCCAACGTATTGTCTCTGCTATACAATGTATCAACACTGTTAAATAGCATAATTGGTGCCGCGGCTCTCAGAACTTGCCTTGTCTAAATAAACAAATGAAAACTCCAGCCAACGTATTGTCTCTGCTATACAATGTATCAACACTGTTAAATAGCATAATTGGTGCCGTGACTCTCAGAACTTGCCTTGTCTAAATAACAATTGAAAACTCCAGCCAACGTATTGTCTCTGCTATACAATGTATCAACACTGTTAAATAGCATAATTGGTGCCGTGACTCTCAGAACTTGCCTTGTCTAAATAAACAATTGAAAACTCCAGCCAACGTATTGTCTCTGCTATACAATGTATCAACACTGTTAAATAGCATAATTGGTGCCGTGACTCTCAGAACTTGCCTTGTCTAAATAAACAAATGAAAACTCCAGCCAACGTATTGTCTCTGCTATACAATGTATCAACACTGTTAAATAGCATAATTGGGTGCCGTGACTCTCAGAACTTGCCTTGACTAAATAAACAAATGAAAACTCCAGCCAACGTATTGCCTCTGCTATACAATGTATCAACACTGTTAAATAGCATAATTGGTGCCGCGACTCTCAGAACTTGCCTTGTCGAGGACACTGCGTGAAGTACTACACAAGTATACGGCACAGACGAGGACTTTTGTTGAACGCCTTTTCAAGTTGCTTGGCGTTGCTACAACAAACACGTTACCACAACAGATGTTTTGCTGGCCATATCGTTCCAATACAGTCATATCAAGTTTTGCTGACTGAGTGAATCTTTGTCAGAAGCCGCAGTCAAGTGATCCAGGCCTTGTCAAAGATTGCAACCCATATTTTCACCACCGCAAATCGTTTTACTGAAGCTGGTTGTTGGAGCCGCCATACATCCTATCATGAATTGCTGGACGGAGATACCATCGTGTAATTGGGCTGTTTGTCAGAATTGCCATCATCGTGTCCTGGAGTGACCTAGCCGTTGTCCTTGAGCTGCCTGAACTAAGGTCATTGCTAGTCTTGCTTACCGGAGCTTACTTGCTTAATACAACTCAAACATTTTGCTAAATATGGCCCAGGATGGAGGAAGTTTTTGACTATTGTAACGCCACTCAAACCTGAGCATCCACTCGTTTTACTTGCCTGATAAATTGCTCCGGAAACGTTTTTCAACTCAGACGTGCCCGCCTAGGGGTGAAAAGAATTCAGAAATCCGAGGTGCCCGCCCATGGGTGAAATGAAGAGTCCAGAAGTTTTTCCTTTCCTTGCGATGGAACCGAAGAAGACAACACGCTCGTTTTTCCATGAAGCATGTATGAAGTCTGACTATCAAGAATAATCACCGGTTGGCACATTTGGACTTTCCGTGTGGACTCGTGGACGATATATCAATGAACGGTATTTAAGAAATTGATTTAAGGCAATTGATTAAGCTAATATAGCGTTATAATAAGTGAAATTGATTTAACTAATACAACATAACATTGTGTGTTAAGTAAAATTAATTAATTAATTAGAACACTTGATTTTTATAGTACGAAAAACAAATGCTTACGTCCCTTGTCTAGTTCAAATACGCCTGCAGTTGTTGTATACTTATTGATAACTATTAACTATATTATAATTGTGAATTTGTTTATATAAGTTGTATCACAAAACTATTTCAGCATGGCAGAGGAAGAGATTTTGTTGACACAGGTTTTAAATGGAGTTGGAAAAGCCATATGCAGGCTAGTTGCTACGTATTTAAAATAACAGAGCTTATATCATAAAGGCTTGGTGAGCTACTATGGAAGTCTTTTATAGGAAGTTAGGACGTGTGACAGAGTTGATGGACAGCTTAAAAATGGACGCAGATAGAATTTCGTCTATAATAAAAGTAATAAAGAGACAGACGCTTGAACGAACGGAGCACGAGACAGCTATGAGATATTATGCTGTAGACAAGCCCAATAGATGGCAGTCGGTCAATAGGAACGATAACCAGTGTGGTTACAATTCTAAAGTTATTAGCTATATAAATATGAAAACAGATAGGAGGGAGACACAGAGATATGTAGTGAATCAAAACAAAAATTTAGGAATTGGTAATGGCCAGAAAAGGAATTTGTATAAGAAAAAGTGGTCTTGGCCTTCAAATAGGGAAAACGCAAGAGCTTTACGAGAAAACTGGTTACAGATTAGACAGTTGCGATATTCCGTTGCAAGGTTGAGTAACAGAGAAGGAAACACAGACAAGATTTTGGGTAGTCAGGAGGTATCTTCAGTCTTTAGTGTCAGATAAGAAAGAGAGGCACAGACGCAGATAGTCAGTAGTGTGGAGAATAGTACTCAGACACCGATTGATAAAGTAGAAAGAAAAACTCAATCAAAACCCACTGAGTTGAAGGTGACAAAGAGAGACACCGATACAGAAGTTAGACAACCCAAGACAAGAGACAGCAGAACGAGATTAGAAAGAGTGTTAGGACCAGAAATGGAAAAAGGTTGCTCATATATAATCATGTGTGTGGAACTACGAAGAATCTGAGTCGTCTCTACAATCAGAATTTTCAGACCTCGCAGATTTTGGTATAGAATGTACACCCGACAGGGATTTAAAAGTTATGAATAAGAACGGGAGGATATATATATATATTTTGGGGTTAATGCCTAGCATTGAGTTGTTTTTTTTTCCTCTGTTATAAGAATAACGGAATAGGCATGACTTGTGTTCCTGGCAATGAATAGATATGTATTACATTGGTCCGTATAAGAGACCAATGTTGTTTGGTTACTTTAAGTAGTTAATTCTATGTGAAATTCAAAACAATGTTTTCCCGTAGTGAATTTGAATAACGAAGACACAAACAATAGATTGCACGATTTATTGCCTGGCATATTTCGCTGCATCTCGTCAGGTACATACTGCAGAACTCACACAACTTACGTGAAATTAACTAGATAAATCCTTCAAGTTGAAATATACACAATTTCGCACAGTAATGTCGATTGTCTACCACGGTAATTTTAAGCTGACTAACATGTCTTTCTGTTTACACAATTCTGGCTTGCGTTGATAGATCATAATTGCTTCTGCAAATTTTAACAAGCGAGTATTCTGTGTTCTAAACAACACGCGAAATGCAGTCTCTCTGGACACAACATGGCGACTGGCAACAATGTGCTTGCCGATTGAAGACGCCGGGAGCTTCCGGTGTGTCGGCTCCTCGTGGCTATCATCTCCTGTGTGTTGTATCTTGTTGACCCATTGAGGTATGTGTTCTAACACCCGTTTGTTAAGCTGTCTCTCCGTTCGGCCAATGTAAACGGCCTGGCATCTACATGTGAATTGGTAAATACAATTGTTTGTGGCGTACAGAGGAACAGGCTCTTTGACTGTTGGTGTAGGAATGGGTACGGTTTTACATCTAATGACTGGAGTTGCCGCACAGAATGTTTGACCTACTGCTGTAGTAAGCCGGTCTTGTAGACGTTGCATTACGTCATCCCCTCGAAAGGTTAGCTGGATGAATACCTTGAGTTTAGGGACTGTAGTTACGTCTGCTTTGGGTTTGGGCTGTTGGCAATGGCGCTTTATAAATCCTGTGGAGTACCCATTCAGGTTTAAGACATTCTTCAGAGTTTCAAATTCCTCTGTCAGTGTGTCCTGGGTGCATATCTTTCTAGCACGGTCAAACAAGGTCCGTACTAAGCCCCGTTTGTACTGGACAGGTGTGAAGCTCTGAAAATTTAGGTATTGGCCAGTCCATGTTTCTTTGCGATACACCGATCTTTGAATTGTGCCGTCTGCTCTACGTCTCATTAGAATGTCTAGGAACGGTAACGCTTCGTTGTGTTCGTGTTCCATAGATAGAGAGATGTTTTTATGCGTCTTGTTCATTGTGGCCTGAAACGATGTTGCTTGTAGCTCGTCTGTGGTGATGATTAGTATATCGTCCACATAACGCCGGTAAAAGGCCAAGTTGTTGATGTCTGAGGATCTCTTTTCTTCTAAGTGTGCCATGAAGATGTCCGCTAGAATAGGACCAAGAGGACTCCCCATGGCCACTCCGTCAATTTGGCGGTATGACTTAGTTTGAAAATTGAATAGGATGTTGGCGGTACATAGTAGTAGTAGCCTCTCCAGAATAGGTGTTGGTATGCCTAATTTTAGTTGTTTGTCTTCAATGCGTTCCCTTATTATTTTCACTGTCTCCTCTAATGGAACGTTAGTGAATAGGGAGGCTATATCCATGGATGCCATGTGTTTGTTATTTATGTCCATCGTATCCAATAATTCCACCAGTTGGAATGTATCTCTGAGTATTTTTGGATCGAAGGACTGTCGTACTGGTTTTAACATTTCGGCTAACCATCTCGCCATTCGGTGTTGTGCAGAGTTAACCATGGACAGGATAGGTCTTAGCGGGATGCCGGGCTTGTGAAGTTTGGGTAGACCGTACATCTGAGGAGTGTGCGAGCCGCGTGGTGTGAGCGTTTTTGCAGTGGCCTCACTGATGAGTCCCGCATTCACAAGTGACTGGATCTCTTTCCTCATTATAGCATCCAGGTCCTCCGACTTGTTTACTTTTTGATCTATCCTGAATTTGGATTCGTCTGACAATATTACATCCATTTTTCTCTGGTAATCTGACATGTCCATCAGTACTGTACCGCTCCCTTTGTCAGGTTTCAGTATGACGAGGGTTTTGTTAGCCTTTAACGCTTTTAAGGCAGTAAGGTGTTCGTTGGTCAGCGGACACGTCTGTTTAGAGGGTGTTGTGCGATACTGGTGTTCTAAATCTACCAGTTTGGCCTTCAGCCACCCGACCGAATCAGCAGAGGTAGGTGATAACTTGGAGACTTGATCAAACAACATTTCAAACTGTGCTTGCGACTCAACACGATTGATGTGTTTAGGCTTTATGCATAATTTTAATCCGTATGCAAGGGCCTCTGTTTCAATGTTGTTGAGTACGTATGACGATAAGTTCCTCACATACTTCTCTGGGTTGTCTAGTACTGACGTTGTTACCTTTTCAGTGCTCAGTGATTTGTTGAGGCGAGCATTCTCTGTGAAATTTTCTCTATGTGATGAATTCTCTATGTGAATTTGATTATTATTTCACTATGTATAATTATTTTGAAAAATGTTGGGGATTACTCTTCTCTTTAGCGAGAAGACAGTTGGTTTTAATTGAATTTGATCTTCAATGCATCATATATAGTATGTTATATTATTTTTTGATTTAATTGGTTTTGTAAAATGATTACCATTTGATGTTAGAATAGGATTGTTGTGTTTTCAGTCTTTTATGTACAAACTACTGGTCCGTAAAAGAGACCAGTAGTGTTAGATAACACTAGATATTTTCTTTTAATTTAAATTGATGCTTGTTTTATTTTGAAAAATGTTGGGGATAAACGGTTGAAAACCAGGGAGGGGTGATATTGTTCTATTTTTTAATTGTTTTTTCAGA
>JACEFZ010008536.1:0-102500 GCA_014155875.1 Cepaea nemoralis
GTCCTTCCCCCCTGGCGAGCCAGTGCCCAGTTGGCCCATGACCTCGCGTTCATAGTTTCCAGGTCTACACCGCGAGGGGGAGGAGGAGGTGACTTGTGTTGTCTGCGGGTCATCGGCAGGCTACTAATTTTCTCTTTTCACCTGTCCTTGGAGAGGCTAGCCGATACGAACCCTGCTGGCTGCAGGGCCAGCCGCAGTCCACAATTTGTAAACCCTAGTGGGACTGAGAGGCCTTTAATAAAAATGTAGTTTATGTTCTTGTATCAGGACATTTAGTAGATGCGGTTGTTGCATATAGTGAACAACAAGGGTTGGAATTAAATTGTAAGAAGACACAGATTATGGTCGTCACTAGGTAGAAGGAAATACCGCAAAGTAATATACAAGTAAATGGGCATATTCTTAAGCAAGTGCATCAGTACAATTATCTCGGAACAGTAATAACATCTGATGGGAGATGCCATAAATAAATTAGAACAAGGATCGCTTTGGCGAAGGTAGCCGTTTTGCAAGATGGTAAACATACTGACCAATTAAATGTTGTCATTTGCAATGTAAGTTAATCTCATACGCACATGTTTGGCTTATATCATGAAGAAAGGTCCGGAGAACAAGAAACCATAAACAGTGGCATAGGAACAAAAATGTATCCGGCCTCTAAAAGGTTAAAAACCTTAAATTCATCACTTTGGATTGTTTCGGGGCATTTAGGCTAAGATCAAAGTGTAGCTTCTGTTCTTGTATCTGACTGACTGGCACCTTGCCGTCTTGACAGACGATAGTTTGTTACACTGTGCTTCAAGAAGTCATAATATCTGCAACCGATGGTGGTAGCGAATGTGAGTGATCAGACCGTTTCGCGCTATGAATGTTCGTCCACAATGGATGCATGTGAACACATGGTAATTTCCAACATGTCACACCATCATACGCCTCACACGCTCAGTGTGTGACCTATCTGCAATTCATTTTCTCCTTTGTCTTTATTCCATTTCTTATCCTTGCCCTCCATGCAACACAATCAGCGGCTACTTGCTCCCAAGGTGCATTATCAACGTCTGTATCAATCATGTCTCGCTTACACACATCTTTGTATCGTAGTAGAGGCCGACATCGAGATTCTTGTATCACGACAGTGATTAAGGGTAGACTGACTGACCCATCTGCACTTGATCTGGCCATGGCTACCAGCAGAGACGGTCATCACAATGACAGACTGTGGTTTGGAACCTCACAGGGCGAATCTTTCCCCTGGGGAACCCTGATCCCTAAAAATATTAAGCACATTTTTAATAATCAGGACACACAAACAACACACATTTCCACAGCTATGTTAAAAAGCAATGCTTAATTAACCCCCCCCCCCCCCCCCCCTTGTTTTTGAAACTTTACATATGAAGCATGTATTTATCGTTGTTTTTCAACATTATTATTATTATTTCATCAGGAAAACACAAATGTGATGGACATGTTTCAAGCCATATACCTTTATAAAAAAGTGGATCTGGATTCTCGGCCTTTCGGCTGAGATCAAAGTGTAGTATCTGCACTTGATCTTGCCAGGGCCACCAGCAGAGGCGGTTATTCGAATGACACACATGGACGTGGGACCTGATGGAATGACTATGGCCCTGGAGGAATCTCGAGCCCTTATAAAAATAAATTAAAACTTATCCCCAAGTCATTACCCTATTCTACAACAATCACCTTCACATTAATATCATGTGAGGGTAAAACCGTGATCAGCCGCTATTAGTGACTGACTCGGTCAAACGATTATTAATCTGAGCCACGGATTGACTCCACTATAACCCATCTTTGAAGTCGAATTGGGTAGGGGTACTGGTATAATCTAAATCATAAAAGAAAAAAAGAATCGATGCACTTTTGACAATCTCAAATGAAAATCTTATTTCATATACAACATTCAACATTTTTGCACATTCACTTCCGTCAATCTATTGAACTGGAGAATTTATGAGGATTCGATAGGGTAATTCTAGAAGATACTGTACGTTTTTTTTTCTGGAATTACAATTACCGAAACAACAATTTATCAATATGAATTTAAACATCGCTACATTTGCCATTCCAGAATAATAATAAATAGTATGCAGTAAGTACACAAACATTTTGAGAATCTTACTGCATTTGACGTATGGGTTCTTGTTGTATTTGGAAATGTAAAGGACAACAAACATTGCACCTTGTAAATACACACTGTCTATTGCACCAAATAAACTACATTAAAAGGAAGACACGAAATTAAAATAGTGGAAAGGACATAATAACAAATAACTTTTTATTACTCCCCTTGCTCTAGGTGCCTTAGGGTTAGACAACTGTTGGCTTTCACTGTTATATTCTACTAGGGACATTTGAAACATGGCACAATTGAATAGGGAAAATCACAACTTATTTCTTAACATAGCAAGAACAAAGATAATGCATGCAGATAAAACTACTATGGAGAAAGAAATATATGTTAATGAGGATTAATTGGAGGTGGTGGAAAATTTTGAATATCTTGGGTCATTGATTACCACAAATTATGACACAATAAAAGAAATTAAACGGCGACTATCAATTGCTCTTCAAAGACTAAAACAACTGAATAAATTATGGAGTGGAACAGATAGAACTACAACAATTAGATGTTTAAGAGCAGGCAATCTTTCCCATTGCAACATACGCCAATGAGACCAGGACACTTACTACACAAGCTGAACACCGCATAAATGCCTTTGAATATAAATATTATAGACGAGTTCTAAGAATATCTTGGGTAAAGAAAAGAACAAATGCATCCATACTTCAAGAGCTGAATATTGAAGAAAGCTGACTATTAAAGACGATAAAACAAAGAAAATTGAAATATTTTGGTCACGAAAGTTTGGAGAGAACAATAATGGAGGGGTATATGCCTGGGAAGAGAGGAAGAGGAAAGCCAAAGAGAAGATGGGTGTAGGATGTAGCGAATGATCTCTAGATGGGTGTATCGGACGCGGGACAATGTGCTTATGATCGAGAGGTTTTCCGAAAGGTTGTTATAGAAGCGAGGTTCTGCAAAGGACATGCTACTGAATGAATGAATGAATGAATAAAGCTCCTCGGCCATGGTCATTCCTTTTCTAATCTCTTCAAGGCTCTCCCATCAAATGATATGACTGTTCCGAGGTAATTATACTGATTCACTTGTTTAAGAATACTCCCATTTACTTGTATATTGCATAGTGGTATGTCCTTCGTCCTAGTGACGACCATAACTTGTGTCTTCTTACAATTTAATTCCAGCCCCAGTTGTTCACTGTGTACAACAACCCGCATCTACTAAATGTCGTGATGCAAGAACATAAACTACATTTTTATTTAATGGCATTTGGGAGCGGCTGACCGAGTGGTTAGAATGCCAGATTCTCCTTCGGGAAATCCAGGTTCGAATTCTCGGTAAGGTGTGGATTTTTTCTATCGGTGACAAAAACGAAAACTCTAACCTACACAGTTCGCGGCGACTGCACTAGCCGAGGGTGGGAGTGGGGTGGGTAGGGTGGGGGAGGGGGGGGGGGGTTAATTCCTCAGGCTCAAGACCCTGTTGCCATACTCCGTAAGGTACAGTATAAGCAGTAAATGACAGTTTCTTGACAGTCAACTATTTACCTTTGATCATAGCCAAATTGTCATGAAGCAACCCAACGTGCTGAAAATTTAGGTTTTAATTTTGTTTTTTAAATAAGAGCTCGAGGTTACCCCCAGTGGCCAGAGCCGCCTCATGTGTCTGTTTTTGTTGTGGACCTTTTGGAGACCGGACAAATTTTTGTTTTTGTTTTAATGATAAAACATGTTTAATGTGTTCAGTAAAATATAATGCACAAATGAATTGGATGCGTCATCTAAGAGAGTCCAAGATTGCCTTCATTTCTTGAATCCATGATGATATCTTCATCTTAATCTTCTAGCTTCTCTTTCAGACTCCAGAAGTGTCAGGATATCACCTTCACGAACTGGTCCTTTCACATATCGACTTTTGTTTTTACAAATAAGAATAATGATAATAGTAATATTTATGATAGTAGTGAGCTGGTGACCATGGACAGATAAGTCTACCCTTAATCACTGTCGTGATACAGAACAGATATTACATTTTTAAGGCCTCAAAGTTCCCATAAAACACCAATAATATAAGATATGCGGACGATACAATATTGATTTCTGACAGCGGACAGGATCTACAATATTTGGTGGGTGCGGTTATTGTACACAGTGAGAAACTAGGTTTGGAAGTGAATTGTAAGAAAACATAGATTATGATCGTCTCCAAGAAGAAATAAATACAACATTGTAACATCCATGTAAATGGACATATTCTTAAACAGTTGAATCAATATAACTATCTAGTTGTAAAAGCTGATGGAATATGCCATGGCAAAGGTGGCCTTCTGCAAAATAGAAAACATACATACCAACCCCCAAAAATGTCAATTGTAGTGAGAAAAAGAGTGTTGAAGTGCTGCATAAACCCATATTGTTATATGCGTGTATAACATGGAAAAATAATGGGCAAGCTGCTCTGTCACAGGATAATTAATCTGAGCCAGGGATTGACCCAATATAACTTCTCCTTGAGGTTGAACGGGGCAGGGATAATGGTATAATCGAAATCGTAAAAAAAAAAAATCGATGCAATTTGGACAAACACAAATAAAACCTGTTTTCATATCCCACCTTCAACAATTTTAAACATTCACTTAATTCAATCTATTTAAGTGGAGAATTTATGAAGGTTCGATTGTGTAATATTCTAGACGATACTGTACGTTTATTTTTTCTTTTCTGGAATTGCAATTACCGAAAACAACAATTTATCAATATGAATTCAAACATCGCTACATTTGCCGTTTCAGAATAATAATAAACAGTATGCAGGCATTACACAACTATTTAGTGAATCTTGCTGTATTTGACGTAAGGGTTCTGGTTATATTTGCAAATGTAAAGGGCAACACACATTGCACCTTGTAAATACACACTGTTTTGTACGACATTAAACCACATGAAACGGAAGACAAGTAATTAAAATAGTGGAAAGGAACATAATAACAATGTTTTTTTTTTTTTTGCTTAAGGTACACTACTGAAAGTAAATTAATGCATTAAGTGATTTAATAATTGTAACATGTATTCTACATTGTAAATAAATTGTCTACATAAATTAAAGACAATTATATACACTATAAATAAAGGGTTACTAATTGTGAGTGATTTTCAAGGACTTTGTAAAAGCAAAGGCTGTATTTTACATGCGTGAGAATTTTACAACACATTTTAAGCATTGTTTCAGGATACTACATCAAATGATTTTATCTTTCTATAATAGCTTACTTGTACCTGGTAAATTGTATTTTTGTCAGGCCTGAAAACGGCCACAAATCATTAATATTCAGCACTTTGGATTGTTTCACTGCATTTTGGCTAAAGTTAAAGTGCAGAAAGAAACATAGTGGGAACTCATCATCATCAAGAGCCATACCGTTGGGTGGGTGGTCATGGCTGTTCTCTTGCCATCAAGCTTGCCAGGTGTCCTCATCAAATGTCCAAACAATCTTAACTGTCTACATCTAATTTCTCCAATCAATCCCCATTTATCATTTGTCTCTTGAAGGCCTGTCTCATTTGATTTTCTGTCCGTCCATGGTATTCTTTGCATTGTTCTCAAAAACCACATTTCCACCACCATTAGGTGTTTCTCAGTGTGTTCATTATTTATCCATGTTTCACACGCATACAACAATACGGGTTCCATATAGCACTTCAGCACTCATTTTCTCACTGCAGTTAACAACTTTTTGTTGGTAATTTATGTTTTCTATTTTGCAGAAGTCCACCTTTGTCATGGCAATTCTTGATCTAATCTCTGCTAGTCATCTTCCATCAGATGTTACAACTGTTCCGAGATTGTTATATTGATTCACATGTTTAAGAATATTTGCATTCACATGAATGTTACAATGTGGTATTTCTTTCTTCTAGGAGAACGATCATGATCTATGTTTTCTTACAATTGAATTCCAAATCTAGTTTCTCAATGTGTACAATAACCACATCCACCAAATGTTGTAGATTATGTTTGTTGTCAGCAATCTATGTTATGTTGTTTGTCCATCAAGAATGATGATGACCATTCATTTCATCCAGTGGGGTTGAAGGTGTGGAGCCGTGGGTTCTAAGATGGCTGATAAGGCCTATTTTGGCTCGAAATGTTCTTTGACAATGTGGACAAAGAATGCTTGACGTCTCTGGAGGAGGATTTCCTGCAGTGGTTTTTCTGTCCTGCCTTTTCTTCACAGCTCTTGCAGTCCTGGTTGCCTCACATATAACTGCACCTTTGCGCAATGATGCACGCCACGAATTTCAGTCTCTGGCTGCAGCCTCCCAGGTGTCATGATGAATTCCAAAAGCATTCAGTGAAATTTTCAGAGTGTCTTTAAAACGTTTCCTCTGGCCACCTTGGGAGCGTTTACCACAACGCAGTTCGCTGTAAAAAATTCGTTTAGGGAGCCTGTGATCTGGCATGCGAGTCAAGTGACCAGCCCAGCGAATCTGATTCTTCATCAGTAGAGTGTGGATACTGGGTATGGATGCTCTTTCTAGGACTTCAGTGTCTGGAATCTTGTCTTGCCATTTAATCTTCAGTAGCTTCCTTAGGCAGACTGTGTGGAAGTGGTTTAATTTCCTAGCGTGTCGCTGATAAACAGTCCAGGTTTCACAAGCATATAGCAGTGTGGATAGTACAACTGCTTTGTAGACTTTTAGCTTTGTTTGCAGGCTTATTCCAGTTCTGTCCCATACATTCTTGTACAGTCTGCCAAAGGCTGCACTGGCCTTGGAGATTCTTGCATTTACTTCGTCATCGATTGTGGCAGCTTGTGACACGGTGCTGCCAAGATAGGTAAATTTGTCCACAACACTTAGTCTATGATCATTCACTTTGATATTCGGCACAGTGTGATTATTCCCTGGAGCTGGCTGGTACATAACTACAGTCTTCTCCAAGTTGATATTGAGCCCAAAGTTGGCACAGGCATGTGAGAAAGCTGAAACATTATGTTGCATGTCCGCCTCTGAGTTGGCGTATAGAGCGCAATCATCAGCAAACAGGAGCTCTCTGACGGTGCCACTGTCAATTTTGGTTTTAGCTTTCAGCCTTCTGAGATTGAATAACTTTCCATCCATACGGTAGTTGATGTCTATTCCAATGTCGTCGTTCTCGAAGGCATTCATCAACATGGCTGAAAACATGAGGCTGAACAGTGTTGGTGCCAGGACACATCCTTGCTTCACTCCATTGGTGACAGGAAAGGGTTCAGACAGCTCACCATTTTCCTGTACTCTTGCCTGCATGCCGTCATGAAATAGCCGCACTATTTGGACAAACTTTCGTGGACAGCCATATTTTGCCATAATCTTCCACAGTCCTTCTCTGCTGACTGTATCAAAAGCCTTGGTGAGGTCAATGAAAGTGGAGAACATTTCGCAGTTCTGTTCCTGACATTTCTCTTGCAGCTGCCTTGCAGCGAAAATCATGTCAACAGTTCCACGTTCTTTTCTGAAGCCACATTGACTCTCAGGAAGAAGACCTTGATCGAGATGGGCTGTGAGGCGATTGAGAAGAATTCTGGCGAGTATCTTCCCTGCAATTGAAAGCAAGGAGATGCCTCGGTGGTTGTCACAGGATTGGCGGTTTCCTTTACGTTTGTAAAGGTGGACTATTGACGCGTCCTTAAAATCTTGTGGCATGGTCTCGTTCATCCATATGTTTGTGAAGACTCGGTGAAGCTGCTCTGTTAGGACCGGCCCACCTGCCTTGTATATCTCTGCTGGGATGGAGTCAGGACCAGGTGCCTTGCCGCTGGAGAGTTGCTGGATGGCTTTGTTTATTTCCACTATGGTTGGCAGGTCATCAAGAGTCTCATTGGTGGGAACTTGAGGAAGGCAATTGATGGTTTCATCATCGAAGAAGGAAGTTGCATTTAAGATTTTGCTGAAATGCTCTGCCCAGCGTTGGAGGATTTCTTTCTTATCGGTGACCAATGTTCCCCCGTCTGCACTGAGGAGGGGAACTATGCCTGGTGATGAAGGACCATAGACCGCTTTCAGTGAGTCGTAGAAGTTTTTCATATCGTGTCTGTCAGCAAAGCCCTGAATTTCATCAGCTTTGCTGCTCAGCCAGGAGTCCCGCATGTGCCGAAGTTTCTGCTGCACTACTCTCTGAATGTTCTTGAAAGCATCTTTTTTTGATGTTGACTTTGGGTCATTCAAATGTGCCTTGAGGAGAAGATGTTTCTCGGCCAGCAATTGGTTGATGTCTTGGGAATTTTCATCAAACCAGTCTTTATGCTTTCGGGGGGCTGGACCCAGGATTTCCATAGCAGTGTTGTAAATCGTGTCCTTTAGGGCTCTCCATTCTGTTTCTGTATCCTGTTTTGCTTCAGCACTGGGCTTGAGGCGGTCTTCCAGCATATTTTCAAACGACTGCTGCATTTTCTTGCTGTTTAGGCGGGTGACATTTAGCTTTGTTTGCATTTTTGCCCCTTGAGGACGCCGTGGTGGCCTGATGTGGATGTTCATTTTCGAGACAATGAGACGATGGTCTGTCCAACATTCGGCACCACACATGGATTTTGTCACTCGAACGTCTTGTCTGTCACTCCTCCTGACGATTACATAGTCAATGAGGTGCCAGTGTTTCGAGCGAGGGTGCATCCACGATGTCCTATTTCTCATGGGGAGACGGAAAATTGTGTTCGTAATCAGGAGATCATGTTCGGCACATGTCTGAAGGAGGCGGAGTCCATTGGTGTTACAATTTCCGACTCCATGCTTTCCAATAATGCCACTCCAAGAGGTGGTGTCCGTGCCTACTCTGGCATTGAAATCCCCAAGGAGTATAAGTTTGTCTCCTTTGGGAACAGATGTTAATACATTGTGCAGGTCCTCATAGAACTTATTCTTGACATCATCTTCGTTGGTCATAGTTGGTGCGTAGACACTCACAATGGTTGCGTGCTTCCTTCCATTCAGCAGAGGCAACTTCATGGTCATGAGCCTGTCGTTTACAGCCTTTGGAAATCCAGCTAATTTGCCGACCAGGGCCGACTTAATGGCAAATCCCACACCAGGATTGGCGTCTTTCCTCGCTTTTCCTTCCACTCCAGAAAAATGTGTAGCCGGCACCAATTTCACAGATTTGGCCTTCTTCTGCAAGTCGTGTCTCGCTCAAGGCTGCAATGTCGATGTTGTACCTGCCCAGCTCTCTCCCAATCAGTGCTGTTCGTCTCTCTGGACCTGACGCGCCGTCTCTGTCAAGTAGGGTGCGTACATTCCAAGTTCCAATTGTTAAGGGAATATGGTTTACTCTTTTAGCTTTGCTTGTTTTATCTTTCTTTGTATGTCGACCGCAGTTTAGGGTACCCACCAACCGCGGCTAGCTGGTTAGGTAGTGATGAAGCAGACAATGTTTAGGGCACCTTTTCTAGCCCCTTCCTCATGCTATGGAGGTGAGCAGTGTGTTCCTATAGAGGGCTGCTCAGTCGCTCAGGGGGCTGCCGAATCCCACTGCTGCTCCGGTCAGTAGAAGACGACCATATGGCCTGAGCCGCCTGTGTGCAGGTCTGCGACTACGGCTGCCAGCGTACCCACGCCTGCCGCTTTGCCGCTCGCCCATCGCCACAGGGCTTGAAGGTGATATGTGACGTTGGATGAAGAATGACTTGCGCGATGACTTGGAGTAAAGTGAGGAAGAGTTGCGCAATTCGTCGACCTCACTCTCTCGCCTGAGTCCATCTGAGTCCAGTGGCAAGACAAGTCGAGACGATTGGAGACGAATACAGGTGCAGTGGATGACCAGGGCGCTCTACGTGCCTTGCCGTGCTCATTACGTTCCACAACGCTTTGCAGGTAAACGCCGTCTTGCCCGTTGAATCAGGAATGATTTCTTCCGCGCAGTCTGCCGAATCCTGTCTTCACATGCTGGGTAGGCATACCCTAGTTTACTTCTTGGTTTGACACCAAATCGGATACCCATGCCTGGTTTAGCCAGCCTCTCACAGCTGTTGCCCGGGGGGTGGCCGCTGTCGCATGCTGACAGCTACTAGGAGCCACAGGCACGAGCTGGGTGTCAGACTTGGACCAGTGGGGGATGGGTCCTGAAAGGACATGAGAGCCATCCTTACCAAAGGTCAGCAATCAATACTGTATCGTCCGTATATCTTATATTATTGATGTTTTGTGGGAACTAAGGAGATCTTTAAAAAAATGTACTATCTGTTCTTGTATCAGGACAGTATTTAAAGACAGACTTATCTGTCCATGGTCATCAGCTTACTACTGTGATAATTATTACTATTACCATTAGTTTTATTTTTACAAAGTCGCAAATTGAAAGGACCAGTTTGTGAAGGTAATAACCTTCTGGAGTCTGAAAGAAAAGCTAGAAGATTAAGATAAAGATATCTTAGATTCAAGAAATGAAGGCAATTGTGGGCTATCTTAGATGATGCATCCAATTCATTTTGTGAATTGTGTGTTACTGAGCACATTAAACGTGTTTTATCATTAAAATAAATAAATAAATACAAACACTTATGCTAATTTTTATGTTAAGGTCCCTACGCATTTCAATGAGACTATTCATGTGGTCTTGTAATTCACCTTCTGATAGTAGTTTATCAGTCCCAACACACTCCTGACTTCCTTCTTTGTTGTTGGGGCTTTAATATTTAAAATCTTGGTGACCAAACTGAGGGCTGTTTTCTGAAATCCATTTTCAATTCGATGACCTAGGAATTGGACTTCGCTGTAACCAATTTCGATTTATTTATCCGGCCTGTACAAGGTCCACAATAAAAAAAAAAAGGGACATGATGCGCCTCTGGCCTCTGGGAATAACCACGAGCCCTTATCAAAAATAAATAAAGAAACAAATAAATCCTTAATTTTCAACACTTTGGGTTGTTTCTCGACAATTTGGCTAAGATCAAAGGCACATGTGGGACTCATCTCATCCCATCTCATCTTGTTCCTCTTGTACCTAGCGGTGCCGAGGTGAAGTATAAACAACGGGACAATGCCCGTTCATGGGCTTCATGTATTGAGATTACTTTTTAGTTTACTCCTACGAGCAGTATGAAAATCCTCGGATGGCCTTGCTAGGCTAGACGCAGGTTTAGGACAAAAATCTGACCATAGTGAGTCCATCCCAGCTTGCGAGCCAGAGCCCCGTTGCCCCATGACCTCGCGGTCATGGTTTCCCGGTCTGCACCACGAGGGGATGAGGTTGACTTGTGTAGACTGCGGGTCATCGACAGGCTAATAACTTTCTCTGGTCACCCCTCCTGGGAGAGGCTAGCCGATCCTAACCCTGCTGGCTACAGGGCCAGGCGCAGTTCACACCTTGTAGACCCTAGTGGGACTACGAGGCCTTAAATAAAAATGTAGTTTATGTTCTTATATCAGGACATTCAGTATATGCGGTTGCTGCACATAGTGAACATGTATGTTAAATTGTAAGAATTAAATTGTAAGAAGACACAGAATATGGTGGTCAGTAGGAAGAAGGAAATACCGCAATGTAATATACAAATAAATGGGAATGCTTTTAAGAAAGTGAATCGGTACAGTTATCTCGGAACAGCTATAACATCTGATGCGAGATGCCTTGAATAGATTAGAACAAGAATCGCCATGGCGAACGTAGACTTTTGCAAGATGGAAAACATACTGACCAATACAATGTTGTCATTTGCAATTTAGGTTAATCCCATGTGCACCTGTTTGGGTTACTATATCATGAAGAAAGAAACGGAGAACAAGAACCATAAACAGTGGAAATAGGAACAAAAGAATCTGTCCGGATATTAAAAGGCCAAATATCCTTACATTAATCACTTTGGATTGTTTCACGGCAATTTGGCTAAGATCAAAGTGTAGCTTCTGTTCTTGTATCTGATTGACTGGCACCTGGCCGTCTTGACAGACGATAATTTGTTACATTGTCTTTCAAAAAGGCATAATAACCACAACAAAGGGCGTTAGTGAATGTGACTGATCAGACCAATTCGCGCTGTAAGTGTTCGTCCATAATGGATGTATGTGGACATATGGTAATTTCACCATTACACAACATCTGACGTCTCACACGCTCAGTTTGGGATCTATCTGCAATCATTTTCTCTTTTGTCTTTATACCATTGGTGATTTTTGCCTTCCATGCAACGCGATCAGCGGCTACTTGCTCCCAAGTGCAATATGAATGACTGTATCAATCATGTCCCGCTTACACACATCTGTGTATCGTAGTAGAGGCCGATCCCGAGATTCTTGTATCACGACAGTGGTTAAGGGTAGACTTATTTATCTGCACTTGAACTGGTCATGGCCACCAGCAGAGGCGGTCATCACAATGACAGACAGGGACGAGGATCCTCACTTGGCGGCTCTAACTTCTGGAGAACACATACATGGACTAGGAACCTCATGGGGCGGCTCTTGCTCCTGGGAAACACATACAGGGACTAGGAACCTCATGGGGTGGCTCTTGCTCCTGGGGAACACATACAGGGACTTGGAACCTCAAGGGGCGGCTCTTGCTCCTGGGGAACACATACAGGAACTTGGAACCTCATGGGGCGGCTCATGCTCCTGAGGAACACATACAGGGACTTGGAACCTCACGGGGCGTCTCTTGCTCCTGGGGAACACATACAGGGACTTGGAATCTCACGGGGCGTCTCTTGCTCCTGAGGAACACATACAGGGACTTGGAACCTCACGGGGCGTCTCTTGCTCCTGGGGAACACATACAGGGACTTGGAATCTCACGGGGCGGCTCTTGCTCCTGGGGAACACATACAGGGACTAGGAACCTCATGGGGGGCGGCTCTTGCTCCTGGGGAACACATACAGGGACTTGGAACCTCACGGGGCGGCTCTAGCTCCTGGGGAACACATACAGGGACTTGGAACCTCATGGGGCGGCTCTTTCTCCTGGGAAACACATACAGGGACTTGATACTCACGGTTCGGCTCTTGCTCCTGGGGAACACATACAGAAACTTGATACTCATGGGGCGGCTCTTGCTCCTGGGGAACATATAGAAGGACTTGCAACCTCGTGGGTGACTCTTCCCCTGGGGTACCCAGAACCCTAATAAAATTAAGCAAATTTTTAATAATGAGGACAATTAAACACACATTTTTACAGCTATGTTAACAAGCAATACGAATATAACCCCCCCCCTCCCCACCCTTACTTAACATAAAAAGTTAGCTGCATATCCATTACAGGACATTGCAGTCAACACCAGCATGTTTTGGTGTTGTTGATGTCTTGGCAAGTTTACGTTGAGTAGTTTGCCATAGCTTTCTGAACGACCGGCATCCATATTATGTCTTAAAATAAAATACCAACGCAACGCGGACTGCTGCAAAATTGCGCGCAGCTGTTTCGAACGCGGGGATTTGGGATCACGAACCGCGTCCGTAACATCTTAGCCACGGGTAGGCATTTAACATATGATGCATGGAATTATCGCTGTTGTTCAACATTGTTATTGTTATTATTCGTATTATTTCATCCAGAATATCACAATGGTGATGGATCAGGCCATATACCTTTATATACCAGGGCCACCAGCAGAGTAATCATCTTCAAAGATTGTTTTTGACCAGTAAAGGCTTTATTTTACGTGCGTAAGAATGTTACAACACATTTATTTTATTTCTCTTCGATATTACATCAAATGCCGGTCTCCCTGGCCGAGGAGGTATAGTATGTCCAGAAATGAATGCCGTCATTCACGATCAATTATTTTGAAAACTGTCTAATGCATCGTTATGAAATTTTTCCTGCCGTCTTATATTTACCCCCACCTAAGGAGTATGTCTTTGATAGGTCCAAAAGCAACTTACATCATCGAAAGCGGCGACATTTCTTTGATGTTTTGCTAAAAAACTAGTGATTTCTCGCTAACAAACTTGTTTTTAGAGTAATGAATGCCCCGCCAATTCACATGACGACACAAGGCGTATCCGGATTCGTATGGGAGTGGGTGCAATAAAAGAAGTAGCTAAAAAAAAGCCGACAAGGTCGGCTGCATTGCACCGTTTAAAAAAAAAAAATCCCATATGGCTCAGTTTCTTTCTGCAGCGCAGAAAGAGTCGTACAAAGCACGAACTCCGTAGCTCCAGCGACGACCCTCGGGAGTCTCCGAAAAAAATGCACTCGTGAGATGAAGGACGCGGCCGGAGTCGAACATACAACCTTCGGAGCCCGAGTCAGACGGCTTGACCACTTCACCACGGAGAATCCCAAGAGGGGTGCAATGTGTAATATTAGTAAAGACAGAGAATTTACAGAGGCATGGGGTAAATAATTTGTAAATTAACAGGAAAGTAGCAGGAATATATTTCTTATCTTATTTTTCATTTCCTTCTTGTTTCTTCAGTTGCTGGTTAATACTGTGTAGACAAGTATTCATGTTAGCTTTTTATATTTAGTTCACGAAAGCTTCCAAATAGCTGTTCGTTAATGAGCGTTTGGGGTGATCAGAAATGATACCGCAATTTAGTCATCATGTTTCCATTTTTAAGGATCTGTTCAGCTGTCTGTGTAGTTTGTTCACACGTACACATGGGTGACAGACCCGCTTTGAGTCTTCGTGAAAGATTGTCTACTCTGCTGTTTACCGTTTAGAGATGGACCATGATTACCTGTTTTGCACTATGAAAATAGTTGTCAGTGTCTCTGTAGTGGGCTTTCTTCTTAACGACCAAGATGTTGGTCCTCTTTTCATTGAAGTGTATAGATTGATTCGTATGCACGTGTGTTGTCCCCTAATTTGACAACGTGTTTTGCTCTCACGTTTCTTGTTATGCCACAATATGTCAGTTTCCACCGCAATATTACTCTTCTGTTGGTATTCAATGCGTTTAGTGTGTGTGTGTGTGTGTGTGTGTGTGTGTGTGTGTGTGTGTGTGTGTGTGTGTGTTGGTGTGTGTATATTTTCAATACAGTTGTTTGTCACCGCTGAGGGCTTGCAGAATTGAAAATTCATCACTGTGGAATACAAACTGTTGCCATTGACATTACGCTGATGCTGTAATGTTTAGGGCTGCAATCCTTCTAAATATTTGTAGCAAAATATCCCAGTTGGTGTGCACGTGGATTAAGGCCTGCGATCTGCTCAGACCTTAATCTGCGTCGGACGATTCCAGTAGGTTGATGACTGCTCTCGGTTGCATAAAATCCAATCCATCCTTTCTCCAATAATCCTCTTCCTCTTTCAACACACGGTCCTCACATTTTTCCAGTAACTTGTATCAATATTTAATAGCGCGGACTGGATTATTATCTTGACGTCAGACAATTTGAATATTGTATTGTCAGCTGCCACCTGTCCTTTAATTTTAACCCACACAAGTTCTATAGGGTTAAAATGAGAATGGTACGGCGGAAATCTCAAGCACCCATGACGATGCTCTTCTATCAACTTGTCGATTTGATATTTCTTGCTTTTTGGCGTATGTTTTACAAGGGACAACAATTCTAGCTAGAAATACGTTTCTGGAAATGGTATGTTTTGCATTGGGGGTCATATCTTTGTGCTCGATACTGTAGGTATTTTGTCTTATGTGGCAACAACATTGATATCATGCATTGTCCATAATTGGACACGACTGTCTATCTAGGGATGGAAGCACAGTATTCTCGAGCCAATCTCTAAATACATTACCATTCATCTTATTATGATCATCCCTATTGTCTGTATGCTTTGATACGAACAAGAGCCCAGCATTCTGTTGTAAGCCATTATGCGTATTATCAGCATGGGCCATGACCAAAAGCTGTTCTATACTACTGGGCACATATCGCTTTATCTGTCCATCCACTGATTGCCATTCCTTATCACTTGTGTGGTGCGCATTGATCCAAATTTCATCCAAACACACTATGCCATAATTTTCTTTGCGCATTCCCCTTATTTCACGTAGGTATCTGCTTCTCATGGCTCCTAAATGCGGTTGCTCGCAAAGAATATTTCTACCGCCCTTGTACTTTCAAAAAGTGAAGATAATGTCCTTATAATTTTCTACAAAGTTGTTTTGGATAGCTCTATGTTATTGTTCTTTCTCAACCAAACCCTAAGTTTTCTTATAGTCACTGTTTCTTTGGCATCCAGCATTTTTATAATGCTGGATAATCCTGGATATAAAATCCAACATTTTTTATAATTTTAGGAGTCTCCGTGGCGAAGTAGTCAAGCCTTTTGACACGGGCTCCAAAGGTCGTGGGTTCGATTCCGAGCCGCATCCTTCGGTTCACGAGTTAAATTTTTCGGAGACTTCTGTGGGTCGTCGCTAGAGCTGCGGAGTTCGTGCTTTGTCGATTGTCTACCGCGGTAATTGTAAACTGACTTACATGTCTTTCTGCTTGCACAAGGACGACTTACAGAGGTTGATTATTATAGCTTCTGCAATCTTTAACATGCAACCACTTTGTGTGTTGAACCACAAACGGAAGGAACTGTCTCTTTCAACCACGTGACCGCTCTCGAGCACATGTCTTGCGACCGATGAAGAAGGACTGTTCCGGTGTCCGTAAGCCGTCCTTGTGCAAGCAGAAAGACATGTTAGTCAGTTTAAAATTACCGTGGTAGACACTCGACATTACTGTGCGTACATGTGTATATTTCAGTTTGAAGGATTTATCTAGTTATTTCACTTTATGTTGTATGTACCTGACGAGATGCAGCGAAATATGCCAGGCAATAAATCGTGCAATCTATTGTTTGTGTCTTCGTTATTCAAATTCACCACGGGAAAACATTGTTTTGAATTTCTTATACTGATTCATCTGTTTACGAACATTTCCATTCATTTGGATGTTACGATGTGGTATTTCTTTCTACTTGGAGACGACTATGATCTCTGTTTGCTTACAAGTCAATTCCAAACCTAGTTTATCACTGTGTACAATAACCGCTTCCACAAATTTTGTAGATCCTGTTTTTTTTTGTCAGCAATCAAACTGTATCGTCCGCATATCTTATATTATTGATGTTTTGTGGGAACTTTAAAATGTAGTATGTTTTCTTGCATCACGACAGTGATTAAAGGTAGACTTATCTGTCCATGGCCATCAGCTTTCTGCCATTATAATTATTACGATTATCATTATTATTTCTTTTAAAAAAAAAAAAAAAGATTCGTAATGCAAAAGATCCGCCACTTCGTGAGGATGACTAACTGACACTTCTGGAGACTGAAAGAAAAGCTAAAAGATTAAGATAAAGATATCATGGATTCAAGAAATGAAGGCAATCTTAGATTCTTAGATGATGCATCCAATTCATTTTGTGCATTATGTTTTACTGAACACATTACACATGTTTTATCATTTAAAAAAAAATAATAAAAGAAAAAGAAAAAACACACACAGCCACATGAGAGGGCTCTGGCAGCCCGGGATAACTGCGAGCCATTTTTAAACCAAATAAATCCTTAATTTTCAGCACTTATTGGTAGTTTCACAGCAATTTGGAATTTGGCTAAGATCAAAGGCACATGGTGGGACTCACCTCATCTCATCCTGTTCCTCTTGTAACTTGCAATGTCGAGCTGAAGTATAAACAGCCAGACAATCCCCGTTCATGGGCTTCATGTATCGAGATTATTTCTTAGTTTTTCTACGAGCAGTATGAAGATCCCCTGCTGGCTTACTAGGCCAGACACAGGTTGGGGACAACAATCTTATCAAGGCGATTCCGTTCCCCTGCCGAGCCAGAGCCCTGTTGGCCCATGACCTCGCGGTCATGGTTTCCCAGTCTACATCACGAGGAGGTGGGGTTGATTTTTGTAGTCTGCGGGTCATCGACCCTTCTCTGTTCACCCCTACCGGTAGAAGCTAGCCGATCCTAACCCTGCTGGCTGCAGGGCTAGACGCAGTCCACACCTTGAAGACCCTAGGGCGACTGAGAGACCTTAAATAAAAATGTAGGTTGTGTTCTTGTAACTGGACATTAAGTAGATGCGGTTGATGCACCTAGTGAACAACTAGTGTTGGAATTAAATTGTATGTAGACACAGATTATGGTCGTCAGTAGGAAGAAGGAAATACCGCAATGTAATATACAAGTAAATGGGAATATTCTTACGCAAATGAATCGGTATAATTATCTAGGAACAGTCATAACATCTGATGTGAGCTGCCCTGAAATTATTAGAACAATAATCGCCATGACGAATGTAGCCTATTGTCAGATGGAAAATATACTGACCAATAAAATGTTGTCATTTGTAATGTAGGTTAATCTCATATGCACCTGTTTGGCTTACTATATCTATAAGAAAGATACGGAGAACAAGACACAATAAACAGTAGAAAATAGGAAAACAAAATGTGCCAGGCCTGTAAAAGGTCAGCAATCATTTAATTAATCACGTTGGAATGTTTCACGGCAATTTGGTTGAAATCAAAGTGTAGCTTCTGTTCTTGTATCTGACTGACTGACACCTGGCCATCTTGGCAGACGATAATTTGTTACATTGTGCTTCAAGAAGGCATAATAACTACAACCCATCGTGGTAGCGAATGTGACTAATCAGACTAATTCACGTAGTAAATGTTCGTCCACAATGGATGCATGTGAACACATGGTCATTTCCACCACTACACAGCATCTTACGTCTCACACGCTCCGTGTGTAACCTATCTCCAATTATTTTCTCCTTTGTCTTTATACGATTTGGGATTGTTGCCCTCCATGCAACACGATCAGCGGCTTCTTGCTCCCAAGTGGGACAGCAATGCATGTATCAACCATGTCCCGCTTACACACATCTTTGCATTGTAGTAGAGGCTCACCCCAAGATTCTTATATCACGACAGTGATTAAGTGTCTTCACTTGATCTGGCCAGAGCCACCAGCAGAGGCGGTCATCACAATGACATACCGGGACGTGAAACCTCATGGCACGGCTCTTGCTCCTTGGGAATACATACATGGGCGTAAAACCTCATAGGACGGCTCTTGCTCCTGAGAAATACATACAGGGATGAGGAAACTAATGGGGCAGCTCTTGTTCCTGGGGAACACATATTGGGACTTAGGACCTCGTGGGGCGGCTCTATCTCCTGGGGAACACATACTGGAACCTGGAATCTCGTGCGGCGACATGGGGAATACACACACATACAGGTGAAATCTCATGGGACGGCTCCCGGGGAACGCAAACAGTAACTTAGAACCTCATGGGGCGACTCTTGCTCCTGAGGAACACACACACAGACTTGGAATCTCATGGGGCAGCTCTTGCTCCTCAGGAACATATACAGGGACATGGAACCTCATGGGACGGCTTTTGCTCCTGGGGAACACATGCATGAACATGGAACCTCATGGGGCGGCTCTTCTTGCGAATGGGGAACACATACAGGACTTGGAACCTCATGGGACGGCTCTTCTTGCGAATGGGGAACACTTACAGGACTTGGAACCTCATGGGACGGCTCTTCTTGCTCCTGGGGAACACATACAGGACTTGGAGCCTCATGGGGCGGCTCTTCCCCTGGGGAACCCTTAGCCCTAAAAATATTAAGCAAATTTTTAATAATCAGGACACACAAAAACACATTTTCACAGCTATGCTAAAAAGCAATGCGTAATTAACCCCACCCCACTACCTCCTATACCCTTGTTTTTGAAACTTATCATATGATGCATGTATTTATCGCTGTTTTTCAACATTATTATTATTTTTTCATCACGGAAAACAAAAATGTGATGGATATGTTTCAAGCCATATACCTTTATAAAAGAGTGGATGTGGCTTCTCGGTCTTTTGGCAAAAGTCAAAGTGTAGTATCTGCACTTGATATTGCCAGGGCCACCATCAAAGGTGGCCATTCGAATGACACACAGGGGCGTGGGACCTGATGGGGTGACTATGGCGCTGAGGGAATCTCGAGCCCTTATAAACATGAATTAAAACTTATCCCCAAGTCATGACCCTCTTTGGACAACAATCACCTTCAAATTAATAAGCTTGTTACGGTAAAACTATTGACATCTGCTATTTATGGCCGGCTCAGTCACATGGTTATTAATATGAGCCTGGGATGGACCCTAATATAACTTCTTTTTAACGGGGTAGGGATAATGGTATAATCGAACTCATAAAAGAAAATAAAAATGATGCACTTTGGTCAAACCAATATGAAAACCTTATTTTATATACAATACTGATCATTTTTACACATTCACTTCAGTCCATCTATCAAACTGGAGAATTTACGAGGATTCAATTGGGTAATTTTAAAAGATACTGAGCGTCTGTTTGATTGTTTGTTTGTTTGTTTTTTGGAATTGCAATTGCCCAAAACAAAAATTTATCAATGCGAATTAAGACATCGCTACATTTTCTGTTTCAGAATAATAAATAGTATGTAGTCATTACAAAAATATTTAGAGAATCTTGTTGCATGTGACATTGGGTTCTTGCTGTATTTGCAAATGTAAAGTAAAGCACACATTTTTTTTTCATATCCTTTACAGGACATTGCTGTCAACACCAGCATCTTTCAGCTGTATGTTGATTTCTTGGCAAGATTACGCTCAGTAGTTTGCCATTGCTTTCTGAGCGGCCGGCTCACATACCCCGTAAGTTATCGATGCGATTCGAACCACTGCTGATTCTTACCGTCATCACGTTAACCCACGAGAGTATACGAGATTACGGAGAAAAGTCATAACCTCTAAGCCACGAAGCGGGCAAAGCATACATTGCACCTTGTAAATACACACGGATGTGTACGAAATAAAAACCACATTAAACGGAAGACACGTAATTAAAATAGTGGAAAGGGACATAATATAAATATTATTTTCCCTTAAGGAACATTACTGAAAGTGGCATAAATGTATTATGGATTTAATAATTGTAATACTAATCCCATTTAAAAAAAAAAATAACATGCCAATAGAATCTAATGACTATTATATACAGTATAAATAAGGGATAATAATTGTAAGTGATCTTCAACGACTTTGTAAAAGCAAAGGCTTTATATTTCATGCGTGAGAATTTTACAACACATTTTAAACATCTCTTCACGATACTACATCAAATGTTTTTATCTGTTTTATTATATTGCGGATGGGACTTCTGAAACTGTATTTTTGTCAGGCCTAAAAACGGCCACAAATCCTTAATATTCATCAATTTGGATTGTTTCACGGCATTTTGGCTAAAGTCAAAGTGTAGAAAGAAACATCATGGGAACTGATTACCATAAAGAGCCATGCCGTTGGGCGGGTTGTCATGGCTGTTCTCTTGCCATCAAGCTTGCCAGTTGTCCTCATCAAATGTCCAAATAGTCTTGACTGTCTACGTCTAATTTCTCCAATCAATCCCCGTATTTAATTTGTCTCTTGAAGGACTGTCTCATTTGATTTTCTGTCCGTCCGTGGTATTCTTTGCATTTTTCTAAAAAAGCCACATAACCACAGCCATTGGATGTTTCTCAGCTTGTCCATTAATTGTCAAAATTTCACACGCACTACGTCTAATTTCTCTAATAAGTTTACGTTTTGTGTTAGTTTCTTGTAGGAGTTGGTCATTGGGTTTCTGTGTCTGTCCATGGTATTCTTTGCATTTAATTACAGAATGCTTATCTTATATATAAAAGGCAATGTGTGTGGATGTGTATGTCTGTATGTATGTCCTTTATGCGTTCGCGAACGGCCCATCCGATTGAGATGAAATTTTCTACACGCCTTCCTCTCATTCCAGCGCTGCCAACTGTCATATTTTTGTTTCTTCTTCCTCCTCCTCCCTCCTCCCGCTCCCTAAATACGTACGTGAAATATATGATGATGATGATGAAAGAATCCCCGAACCAAAACGCTAGGACAAGCGAAGAAAATGACGTGACTACACAGAATCGTCACACGGCAATCATCATCATCATCAAGTGCCGTGCCGGCTGGCGTAGGCGTTCATGGTTCTCCATAGATCCAGTCTTTGGTTTTCTGGATCAACTCTGCTGCTGATATGCCTCCATGCCACGGCAATATCAATAACAATTCATCTTTTTATGTGTAAGGAATTTATCTACAGTCCTCCTCTTCCTCCTCCCTTTCCTTCCTCCTCCTCCTCCCTCTACCTCCTCCTCCTCCCTCTACCTCCTTCTTCCACCCTTCTCCTCCTCCCTCCTCTTCCTCACTCCTCCTCCTCTTCCACCTCCCTTTCCTTCATCCCCTCCTTATTCTCGCTCCTCCTCCCTCTCCCTCCTCCCTACTCCTCCTTCCTCCTTCTCCCTCCGCCTCCTCCCTCTTCCTCCTCTCCCCTCCTCCTCCCTCCATTCCCTACTCCCTTCTCCTCCTCCCTCCTTCTCCCTCCTCCTCCTCCTCTCCCCTCCTCCAATTCCTACCCTCTTCGCTTCCCCTCCCTCTCCTCCCTCTCCCTCTTCCATCCTCCTCCTCCCTCTTCCTCCTCCTCCTCCTTCCTCCTCCTCCTCCCGCCTCCTCCCTCTTCCTCCTCCTCCTACATCCTCCCTCCTTCTCCTCTTCCTCCTCCCTTTTCCTCCCTCCTCCTCCCTCTACCTAATCCCTCCTCCTCCCTCCTCCTCCTTCCTAGACATCCCTCCTCCTCCTACCCTCTTCCTCTTCCCCTCCCCTCCTCCCTCTCCCTCCTCTTCCTCCTCCATCCTCCTCCTCCATCTTCCTCCTCCTTTCTCTTCCTCCTCCTCCCTCCTCCTTCCTTTTCCTCCTCCTCCTACCTCCTACCTCCTCCTCCTCTCTCCTCCTCTCTCCTCCCTCTACCTCCCTCCACCTCCTTCCTCCACAGCCCTCCTCCTCCCTCTTTCTCCTCCTCCCTCCTCATCATTCCTCCTCCTCCTCCCTCCTCCCTCCTCCATCTCCCTCCTCTTTCTACCTCTTCCTCCCTCCTCCTTCTGCCTGCACCTCCTCCCTCCTCCTCCTCTCTCCTCCTCCTGCGTTCTCATCCTCACTCCTCCTCCTTCTCCCTCCTTCTCCCTATTCCTCCTCCCTTTTCCTCCTCCCTCCTCCTCCCCCCTCCCTCAATCTCCTCCTCCCTCCTTCTGCCTCCTCCTAATACCGCCTCCTCTCTCCTCCTCCTTCTCTCTCCTCCTCCTCCTTCCTCCGCCTTCCTCCTCCTCCCTCTTCCTCTTCCTCCCTCTCCCTCCCTCCTCCTCCTTCTCCTCTTTCCCCCCTCCTCCTTCTAATCCCTCCTCCTCCATCCTATTCCTCCTACTCCTCCTCCCTCCTCCTCCTCCCTCCTCCTCCTCTCTCCGCCTATCTCTTCCTCCTCCCTCCTGCTCCCTCTTCCTCCTGCCTCCTCCCTCCTCCTCCCTCCTCACTTTTCCTCCCTCCTTCTCCTCCCTTCTCCTCCCTCCTCCTCCTCCCTCCTTCTCATTCCTCCACATCCCTCCTCCTCCCTCTTCCTCCTCCTCCCTCCTCATCATTCTTCCTCCTCCTCCTTCTCCCCCCCCTTCCCTCCTCCCTCCTCCTTCTTTATCCTCCTTCTACCTCTTCCTCCCTCCTCATTCTCCCTCCACCTCCTCCTCCTCTCTCTTCCTCCTCCCTCTCCCTCCTCCCTCCTCCTCCCCTTCCTCCTCCTGCGTTCTCCTCCTCCCTCCTTCTCCCTCCTCCTCCCTCCTTCTCCCTCTTCCTCCTCCCTCTTCCTCCTTCTTCCTCCTCCCCTCCTCCCTCTTCCACCTCCTTCTTCTCCATCCTCCTCCCTCCTCCTCCTCTCTACTCCTCCTCGTCCCTCCTCTTCCTTCCTCCTTCTTCCTCTTCCTCCTCCTCCCTCCTCCTCCTTCTCCTCTTTCCCCCTTCTCCTCCTAATCCCTCCTCCTCCCTCCTCCTCCCTCCTATTCCTCCCTACTCCTCCCTCCTCCTCCTCTCTCCGCCTATCTCTTCCTCCCTCCTCCTCCCTCCTCCTCCCTCTTCCTCCTCCTTCCTCCTACTCCTCCTTTTTCTTCTTCTTCTGCTGCTGCTGCCGCTGCTCCATTTACCCAAGTTAATTGTTGGGGGAATATGTAAAGATCTTTCAAGTGCTCTTTCTAATGCTTTTTGTAAGTTGGTCTTCGTTTATCTAAGGTTGTTATCTAACCGCAACCAATAAATGATTAGACAGACAGACAGACAGACAGACAGATAGTCGGGAACGGGAACTTATATGAATTAAATGAGATGCTCCCCATCAGGGGATGGGCGAAGCCGGGCCGGGTCAGACAGACAGACAGACAGACAGACAGTCAGACAGACAGACAGATAGATAGTAGGGAACGGGAACTTATATGACTACTTATATGAATTAAATGAGATGCTCCACACCAGGAGCCAGGCGATGCCGGGCAGGGTCAGACAGACAGACAGACAGACAGACAGACATACAGACAGACAGACATACATACAGACAGACAGACAGACAGACAGACAGACAGACAGACAGGCAGGAAAGGGAACGGCAGCTTATATGACTACTTATATGAATTAAATGAGATGCTCCCCACCAGAGCTGGGAGAAGCCGGGCCGGGTCTGCTAGTAGTTTATAAATATTACAAAAACTGTCGTTGCTGCCTATAGTACCTTGTAGTGTAGGGCAGGGAGATCTTGAGGCTGAGGAGTTAAGGCCGCCAGGCTAGTGCAGTCACCCCGATAGCAGAAAACATCCACCGCCTTACCGAAGATTCGATCCCGCGTCTACCGAATGGGAACCCGGAGCTGTAGTCAATCAGCAAGTGGACTCAGACTTCTCCTTCTAGGAACCACACTTTCTAAACCGTTGTGCCCTTTAATGTAGCCAATGTATTTCAGTTTCTGAGACACAGTCATGTCTATGAGCCAGCTGTCTTCGATGCTCAAATCTTGTAGTATATCAGTATTTGTCTTCTTCCTGGTTCACGGCATTCTAATACTGTTTCTGCAAATTTAAATGATTCAGTGCCAAGCAAAACGTCGGTTTGGACCAAACATGGTAAAACAATTAAATCAACAAGTATTATAATGTAAATTTCCATTCACTGAGCATTAAAATATCGGAAGATACCGCGAAAAGAAACAAATAACACGGTGACCCTAGTATGTCGATATATCATCCTACTGTCTAAACGAGAAGTGACATGTGGCGATATATTATCCCTCAGCACTGAATCAGTTAAGCCTCGATTGTCTTCTTTGGTGTTTACAAAATGGTCCACAACAGGAAAGACGTGTCTTATGAGTAACCTGAATGTGGTTTCTTCATTTTGTTGTGCTATTAGTTGTTAACAGATTCAGCAAAAAAAAAACAAAAGTAGGTTTCGACCAGGTAAAAATGGACGGCAGAAACTGGGACTTCCCACTTCATCACCCTTTACATTATCTATGGTGCTAGAACGATATTGATTGCTCACAACATATAAACAACCACTTGTTGGACACCACATTTACTTGATGTACACAACACTTTTGGACAAACAGTTCAGGTATTAACTCAAGATCTGCAGTTACATATATATATAGGTGTAATAAACACTATGCATTTTCAGACAGGCATGGGAATAATGTGCAGTATTACAACATAGTACCCAGTGACCCCCAAAAAAACAACAACAATGTTATCACAAACAACATAACAACCACAAATTGGTTCTGCTAACTTGACTCATTGTACCTAGATAAAATCACATTGGTCTAGGTGCAGAAACCCAACATATATATTTGTTTCTGACACCATGTACAATTATCATATTTAAAAATAATGAGTTGATGTCAAAATACTATTTACCTTAACCATCATTGGTTATACCTCAATACCACTCTTTATATGTCATAGAAGAAAAAAAACACATGAAAACAGTTGATACTAATAATTAAATTAATTAATTATAGTGTTCATTTAGGCATTGAGGATGGGTATTCTTCTCCAGTGCAAAGCAGTTAATGTCCATATTTATCCGTGACAGCAATAAATACTCACAGTCATGTTTAATGTCCACTGAAGTTTGTTGCGGAACAATTATAATCCTTATTATGAAATAAATTCACCACATATCTCCTCCGTGGAGCTGAATTCAAGAATATTCTTTGCGAACGGCTCGGTGTCAGTGTGAAATTGAGGCCTGGGTTGGTCATACCTTCAGGAGATGCATCTTTGGTCTTGGACTAAGGTTCTTCCCTATATCACCATATCCTGATGAAAAGGATGCCTACCTTTCAGCGTCTCGGCTTATAATATCCGAATCTCAATTTTGTTCCCACAGATTTTTCACCCACCTAGTCATCAGTCTATAACCTATTCCACCGTTATTGGCATTTAGGCTGACATGGGACCAGCACAGAGTTCTGATTCATTATTTACTTTCAGTGTAGACATACAATTCTGCTTGTTATTCATTTGGTTCATCTGGAATTAATTCCAGGATTCTGCTGCAGGCATGGAACTGAAGAATATTGACTCCACCACATATCCAGGGATTGCAAGCCATCAGGTGATTCCTGTGGTTGCAGGCGTAGAGGCATTTACTCCGCTAGCTGCTTTCATATGGTCTTTTTTTTGTATGTGTTCAGGTTTGGGAACCTTGAGGTAATCTGGTGTAGGTATGGTTTTCAGGTTCTGCAGCCTTGTATTGGCTATAAGTGTTTCAATGTCTTCTTCCCATTGTTTGAGTTGGTGTTCATAGCTAGAACTTGGTGTTGCATGGCTGGAACCTTATGTTTGACTTTTGCAGCTGTGAGATGTTCTTTCGAAGACTTATCCATTGTGGATATTAACTTGGTAATCCAACCAACAGTTGAAGATTACTCACTGTTGTTAGTTTTAATAACTTGTAGAAGGATTGTCCCATAGTTTCACTGATTTTGTTGAATGATGAGGCCATAGATGATACTTCTCAAACGTATAACTGACGAGTCACTGTTGTCAGTTACTTTGTTGATCTTCATCTTTGTAGATTATTAGATCTTGAAGTCCATCCTGGATCTTCCTACTAACATAGGACTTAATCACTCACCCAATCAGTTATCTTCAACTTTTCTGTTGCTCGCTATGGAGCTATTGAGCGCCGCAGTAAACATTGAGGTATTGCTAGATCCAGACTATGGTTTGGACATTCACTTTATGGCTGTTGACCCAGGATCCAGTGTTAGTGATATAGTCCCACCAAATTCAACCACCACCTGCTTCTCTTCTATAGAAAAGGGATGACAAGAATACAACACTAGCATTAACCTACTGTGTTATGGTAAAAGGTTTACAACACAATTACAAACACAAATACAAAACACCAAGGGGAGAAGGGGAAAGGAGTGGGTGTCCATGTTCCACTGTCCCTCATTGCTGAGTAGAGCCATTCTGACTCTTCATAGTGAGTAAGGTATTTTCTCACTTATATTTTGTTCTGTTGTTACTGGAACTATTGGATGGGTGAAGTCATTCTGTCCATCCAACATGTTGATATTGTCTCTCTCATTACTTGAAGAGAATAGCCTATACAGAATCCCTGTGGTTTCTAATGCCGCGTCTTCATTTCGGCACTATAATCATCACTAGGTCAAGACTATTCACCATTGGCTTCTTAAGTACTGACATACATATGTATTCTTACATCAACATCCTCTAATCCCAAGGTGCAACATTAAAATGTATATTCCCACAGTAAAAAGTAACAATCAGAACAAAGAAAATTCTCATACCAAAAAAAAAGACATACATGTACATTTCTCTGATATTAAGTACATGATACTCATACATAATAATTAATCATAATGCTGATGCAGGGAGCCTTTGTTTTTGGGTTTTCTCAGGGGTTAATCCATAACTTAAAACATACATTGTTTTCCCCCACTGCGTACAGCAGATGAGGATAGTAGTCGCTGTGATATATTTTGTCAAGGACTGCTATTATTCAAGCAATTTATTCACATCAATCTTCGCTTCTGTTCCTACTACAGTGAGGTGATGCGGAGTGAATCCTATCCGAACATGCATTTACATCACGCGTTTAATTGTTCATGAATTTATATTCAAACATGGCCTGTCCCTAACACTATTTTATGAAATGATTATATGTTCACCCTCATATGGAGTGGTTACTAATCTGTTAACAAAAGAATGGTACTAAAATTTAGCACTATATTTCCAAGTTACAGATTATAATGTGGCAAAATATTTTATCCCCTGACTAAGTAAGAGTCAGGAATATGCGTAATCATTTGTATGTCCCCGCATGGATAAAACAAGTTCAGAGACATCCTTACCAGTGCATTTACACTACATAGGATATTTGAAAGTGGCAGACACCAGTTCTCTACTTGTGCAGTATGAAATCAAGAGTCTGCTCCTACATTGAGAAAATGTTTCTTTAAAGTCCAATCTCTACAGTACATAAATTATTTGCAGATTTCTAAGCATCGATAGGGATATATAGTTCCATTGCATAGAAGTTATTTTTCATAGGACTATGAAATTGGCAGAAACGAGTTTTCTTCTCTGAAGTATGAATCAGGAGTCTTTCCTAAATTGAAAAGAGTTTCTGACATGAGAGTTGATACTCTGTGTACTACAGTACACATACTATTCATAGGTTATAAACACTATTTAGTTAGATATAAGTTCATAATGCCTATAAAAGATATTAACATACGAATTTGAAATGGTAAGACCTAGGAAAATTACAGCGTGGCGCCCACATGTGTTTCTTTGGTAAACATCATCCAGCCTGGTTTAAGAGAATTGTAACTAATTCTTAATTAAACATACTGGTCTATGTAATACATAAATATATCTTAATAATGTAGATAACATACCAATAGCTTGAATAGAATCATGTTTTTAAGGCAAACTACCTTCTCCCCGAAGGGAAAGGTCGACTTTCTTGTGTGTTCTCTTGACTAGAAATGGCCGCTTCAGTCTTTGTTTTCCCCCTCGCCAGGATTGGCCAGATACGGGAGAGAAAACAAGCCAAAATAAATTTAGCTGTGCCACGGTCAGTCTATCGCTGTTTTATTTTCTCCTGCATTAAGTAAGTTACTTAAACAGTAATTGTAAGGGTTTGTTTATTTTTAAGGGAGTCCATAAATAGGAAAGGGTAAGGACGTTTTATTATACCACACGCCTCCCCAATTTAAGACATTTATTTCTTTCAGAAATTAAATGGTCGAGTAGTACTCTACAATTTCCGTTTTTACATTGACTCCCCTAGTATCCATCCCTTATTACTTTACTACTACCTTTCTTTCCTATATTAAAATCTACCAGAGCCACGCCCATTTTCTTCTAGTCACGACAACTGGCATAACCCTAATGGATTATTTCTCTTTTAGTGAAAGAGTGTAGCACCCTCTTCACTGTTGTCAGCTATTGTTTGAAATATGAGTGTTTATCTGATAATTTGTTACTTTCCAGTACTGGTTTGTCTGCATCAAACCGACTTTATGAAGCAATTGAGATATCATCATTAAGCTTGATTTCTCTCTCATTAGATTATCAATCTTGAGATTATGTTAAAACCGACGGTTAATTCTGCGTCTACTGATAGCATATTAAACTCGCCCGTCTCCCTGTAAGTTAGACGTTTGTTTTAACTATAGATCTGATATTTAAAGGAAGCTAAAGATGGTCAATGTTGAATACATTTTCATCCAACACATCATGTGTTTGGGTTATTAGTCGAGTTATGGGATTTTCCGATCAGTTTTAATAACTACTGATTAGAGTGGTGTCCCTTTCTCTTGCGGGTTTTCCCGGAGAATCTCGTCTAACATGTAAACGAGGTCCAACTTTTCTAGATTTCCGCTCTGAACAGAATATTACGGGGAACATGAATCTATCAGAAATGAAGTAATTCTTAGCTTACTCTCTGCTTTTCCTTCTAATCCTAGATCTATTTTACGCTAGAATCCTTATTAGTAATTCTAAGCTGATGTGTTTGAGTTTCACTCTGTATTTGTTGCTTTGGTGTTGAATTACGAGCAATTTTGCGTCGCTTGGCGTACATTGATCGTCGTCTGCCTCCCTCCAGGTTTTAGACTATTTTCAACTTAGCAACATACATTGTTATGTAGGTTCAGACGTATTGTCTCCTACCATATATAATCAGTTCAGTGAGAAGTTAAAAGCCCCTTTTTGTGATTCCTTTGATAGTTGACAAATAATAATAATAATAATAATAATAATAATAATAATAATAATAATAATAACATTGTATCTACTCCGTGATTGCCTTGAGGTTCTCTGGGGTATTGTTTTACGAAATGAAGTTAAGTTACCATCTTTCGTATTTTTTCCCTTTTTGTTGCATATACTTTACAGAACAGCAACCCCAGCATTTTTGGCTGTTCGTGGTTTCTCGACACGTTTATCTTCAGTAGTTTGCCATTACTTTCTGAACGACTGGCACTCATATCACGTTATAAAAGAACCAGTGCATATCAATCTGCTACCAGATCGTCTGCAGCTGTATTTCGTAAGCGGTATGCGGGATTACGAACTGCGTCCGTAACACCTTTGCCAGTCTTTCGTATAGCAGATGTATATTAACGCAGTTTGCCTCTTACCTGAATTTGTAACACGTAAACAGCTTTTAATTTTCATTGAGTTAAATAAGCAGTCAGTTTGATTGCGAATATTGTTTCGCGGGCTTTTCCGAGTCCACACTTTATGAGAATATTGATTACAACAAATGCAGCTAATTAGCATATCATGTACTTGCACATCCTAGCAGTCTTCCGCCAGATATAATTTTTTTTTACCCAGTCCACAACTGACATTCACATCTGGATCATGTCTATTTTCTACTTTACTCCGAGCCACTGTCATGTTAAATGTATTGTTGCTGTGCGTTGTGGATTATGTCCAATGTTGATGAAAAGCCGTACTGCTTGCAATCTGTCAGACCTGGCTGAACTTGGAATAGCCGGTCGCAGCCAGGGCAGAGAAATGATAACTGTCTGCCTTTTCATTTCGTTTCATGTCTCCGGTCTGCTCCTTAAAAAAGAGTCTTAAAAGTCGAGAGGATCGACTTCATTGCATCGGGTTTTATCCCATATGGCTTGATCTCTTTCCGCAGGGCGGCCTACCGAAAACGTCGCCCAAAGCACGAGCTCCGTAGCTCCAGTGACAACACCCAGGAGTCTCCGAGAAAAATGCACTAGCAAACCGAAAGACGTAGCCCGGAATCGAACCCACAACCATTGGAGCGTGAGACAGACGGCGTGACCGATTCGCCACGGAGACTCCTGCTCCTTAATGTTTAGCTACCGACAATGTACGCTTTTCCAGAAGACTGCACGAGGTTTTCGACTTCCGGTTGCCAACATGGCGGTTAGGCATTGAACCGTTGGGGCCCTGTGGCATGTTTATGCTTGTGGCTACGGTTTGCAATCGCATATTCCTCATGTTGGTAGTACATGGTTCCGTCGCCCTGCTACTGAGTGAGTGCGTGGGCGATAAAGTGAGCTGTGAAATTCGCGTGGAATGCTTTTACATTTGTCCTGTACAGTGACCTTCTTGTTCTGATTAATGGCTACCGGCTGTTGTTGAATTGACTGATTTGTCCTTTCTTTTCACTAGTGCATTTTTCCGGAGACTCCTGGGAGTCGGCGCTGAAGCTGCGGAGTTCGTGCTTTGTGCGACACTTTCGGCGGGTCGCCCTGCGGTAAAAGACCGAGCCATGTGAGAAAACCCGGGTCAATGAGGTCTTTTTGGTGACTGCTGAGTCCATCGACGATAAACTGTGGTATTCGTGGATGAAATTTGTGTTGGCATTCTGACGGCAGCATTATGCACAGTGTACCTGTGCTGGCTGTTGGATTGCCGAGACTCGTGTCTGTTCCACTTTTCACATTGGACAGTGGGGAGAATTTTGTGTGATATTCACTGGCACGGGAATGGAGCATACTGGGGATGACCCGTTGCCACGAAGTTAGAACCTCGACTAACTAACTAACTAACTGCACGAGGCAAAGCGATAAGTAGCAATGTCATCTCAGATTACTTAGTCTATGTCATTGTTCCACGCAGTAACATTCACGCCATCTTTGTTTCTTTTCTCTGATCTATTATGAGCTCGCTTGCCTCAGACCAATTCGCCATTTGGTAGCAACTCTTAATATAACATTAACGCATGACATAACATGGCTGTCCCAGCTAAGATGCGATTTTCACAATATAGTGTGGGTACTTACTTGCTGGGTCGCAACAGAACCTCGAATGATAATCAACGCGAATTAATGAATGTCCCTGTAGAGATTTCTTTACTTTTCGTCGCCTTCTTTCGTTCACTTGAAATGTGTCTATAACTGCATTGTTGCCTTTATTTTTAATGCAGTTATGGTGGCTGTTTGTTTTCTAGTGACTGCCGTTTCCATCGACAAAGGACAGGCTACTGAGTGAATGAATGAGTTTATGTTGTGTGATTTCTGTAGTATGTACCTGACGAGATGCAACAAAATATGCCAAGCAATAAATCGTGCAATCTATTGTTTGTGTCTTTGTTATTAAAAATCACTACGGGAAAACAATATTTTAAAATTGTATTTGTCTAGGTCGACTATAAAATCTCCCTGGCTGGCAAACGTAATCCCGCCCGCAACACTATCTAGACAGGCAATAACACTGTGGCAATATGCTTCAAGGTGTATTTATAATGACGGGATTTTGAAAATATTGCCGTTCCAAGTTTTGTAATTACTGCTGCAACTCCAGTCATTAGATATAAAACCGTACCGATTCCTACGCCAGCAGTCAAACAGCCTGTTCCTCTGTACGCCACAAACAATTGTATTTACCAATTCACATGTAGATGCCATGCCTTCTACATTGGTAGAACAGAGAGACAGCTTAACAAACGAGTGTCAGAACACATACCTCAATGGGTCAACAAGATACAACACACAGGACATGCTAGCCTCGTGGAGACGACAAACCGGAAGCTCCCGGCGTCTTCAATTGGTAGGTACATTATCGAAAGCAGCCATGTTGTGGACAGAGACACTGCCTTTCGCGTGTTGTTTAACACACAAAATACTCGCTTGTTAAAATTTGCAGAAGCAATTATGATCTATCAACGCAAGCCAGAATTGTGCAAACAGAAAGCCATGTTAGTCAGCTTAAAATTACCGTGGTAGATAAGTGACATTACTGTGCGAATATATGTATATTTCAACTTGAAGGATTTATCTAGTTAATTTACTTAACGTTGTGTGATTTCTGCAGTATGTACCTGACGAGATGCAGCGAAATATACCAGGCAATAAATCGTGCAATCTATTGTTTGTGTATTCGTTATTCAAATTCACTACGGGAAAACATCGTTTTGAATTTTGTAATTACCTTTTATTTTGCATGAACTCCACAGAGGGTGAATAAAAAACTTGGAACGGCAATATTTTCAAACACCCCACAGTCATTACAAATACAGCTAAACAACTGCTCTGTGTTGGGAATGCGCGAATTGAAGCTGGTTGTAAATCTATGAGTTTTTGTGTGTGTTTGCGCTGGATCGCTTTGAACTTCGGCGTAGTCCATACTCTTTCTAGTGCTGTAGACAGATGTTTGCGATAGGATTCACACCTCTCCCCCATAACAACCTTCCGGAAAACTTCTCCGTCATAAACAAGATGCCCCACGTCCGATACACCCATATGGAGATCACCCGCCACATCATGCACCCATCTTCTCTTTGGCCTTTCTCTTACTCTCTTCTCAGGCATATACTCATCATTATGTGGATTAACTTTGCCGAACCCACTCCGACTTCAGAGACATTTGTTATTTATGTCCCAAAGTCAGGGACGAAAAGTCCAACTGACATGTGTAGGGGTTGAACCAGTTACCTCTATATCAGCATCTATGTTCTTGATCTCAATTTTCCTTGCCTTCTTTCTTCGCATTACTGAAATTCTGTAAACCTCCGCATCTCCTTCTCAATGTTTATTTACACCAGCATATGTATATCTCATCTTTCCCAATTACTCATGTGTATATTTACACGCATTCCTCCCAATCTTATCACCCACATCCATCTAACCGGTTCATGCTTACATTTTGCGTCCATGCAAATAATGACACGGTGCATGCACATTGCTAACATTACAATCACATACAATGAAAACTGATTCCGTTATTGGTCAAGTTGTAACACCTCAAGTGCTTATGACCTTCTGGTTATTCTGTTTCGTTCTGTTTTATTCTTGTCTTCAACGGTGTCAATATTTATAAGTGCGTTTAAGAGAAACCATTAAACAGAGTCAATATCTTCGTGTTAACGTAATGAATGGAGCAGTGTTAGTAAACGACTTTCCTCCTAGCGCTCGCACAGCGCCGTGTGCGTCCATGTTTAATCTAACACCTGCTAACATTACTTCGGCAGAGTGTTAACATTTCTGCCACAGCTTAACATTTCTTCAACAGCCTGTTAACATTAAGCGTTGCTGATTACGTGCAGATAATGACGGCTTTAACGAAGTCACCTTGTCGAAACAACCAGCAACAGTTTTAAAAATATTAGTAGCCAAGGTAGTTTGAAGTTACACTGATATAATCATAACATCGAGGTTACGGGTTTAATTAATCCCCAGACAAGGAGAAATTGATAGTGAGCTTTATTAGAACACCATAACAAGTATCAAAATTGACTTTGCGGCTAAAGCCTTAGTCAGCACAAAATAAACAAACCACAAAATGGACACACCTACATGAAAAACACTATACGAAAATATAAATATGAAAGTTACTTATCTGTATCCTTGTTGTGGCTGGATACGTCTTTCAAACGATCAGCTCCTATAATGCCTTGGTTACGGGTTGATACTTTAGTCGCATTGATGTAATGGTTAGTGCATTTGAGTGTTTGGTAAAGTCAGTAAAGGAATCTTTAACACGAGTTTATACACAATAAACAGATGGTGTTACCCTTATTTTATAGACCAGTTGACAACCGGTAGGCAATGTGGGCAATATGATGCCAGTGGATTTTACTTTTCCAGGACAATTTTTCATACAAGGGAGAAGTGGTCGGGCCCTAGCGAGACCAGGTGGGGAAAGCGGGGGGAACAGACTGAGAACCCGTATGTGGAGAGATTGATATGAAAGGGGTGGGAGGAGGTTTGGAAGGAATTCTGGACGAATTTCAAAACTGAGAGGAAAGACTAGGAGAACTTTCAATCAGATGGCTGTTGAAACGATTAGCAGTATGACTCTTCGCTGGCTGTTGAACGAGATGACGGGGGAACAAGTGCGGAAATGTCATGAGTGCAGTGATGTCGGTTCTTAGCTCAACTCAACTCAACTCAACTCAACTCAACTCATTTCTTCGTACCCATTTTAAGCCCGGATCATTTGTATGATTTGTACGTGTGGGTAAAATTCGAATCCGTCTGGTGCAGATTGGAACTGTTGGCCTCCACACTGTTGGTTGTTTAGGAATTGGTTAATTGTCGCTGTGGCCCCTGTTGGTGTAGCAGTCGACGCCCTTTTAAGATTTGGCCGACGGGCCTTGAGCAGTCTCGTTGTTTTAACGGCTGGGTCGTTATGCTGGCAATGGACGGGTACGGTTGGGTAGACATTCCAGTCAGTTCTCGACGTTCGCTATGGGAGGAAAAGACTAACCACCTATGCCACTATGCACTCAAGCCTGCAAAGGATGGTGGTCTTACTACTCAACATACTCACAACAGGTACGAGACACATGACTTGTATTTTTAATTTGTCTTGAAGCTATATCTTTTGTGTGTTCGCATATCCTTTACAGGACATCGCTGTCAACATCAGCATCTTTCAGCTGACCGTTGATTTCTTGGCAAGATTATGCTTAGTAGTTTGCCATTGTTTTCTCAGCGACCAGCTCACATACTCCGTAAGTTCCCGACGAGGAGCGAACCGCTACCAATTATCGTGCACGTCACGTTACTTACGAGAGTATACGGGATTACGGAGAAAGTCGTGTAACCCCTAGACCAGGAAGACAGGCAAAGCTACATCTACAGGTTAAAAATAAAAGGCACTGCACCATAACCTGCGGCCTATTGCATACATGGGTATTGTTGTCAATACCACGACGTCCGCCTTTATTTCCCAGAAGATTTCAGGTACCCATGTTAGCAGGGTCAACCTGGAAGGTCAAATCTGTATTTAAACAAAGCACTGTCTCAATGGGGATTTGAACACAGACATCTCAGGTCAGCAGGCACACGTGCAGTCTTAGTGACAGTTATCACACAGGAATATCAATTCAGGAACCCTGTGAGGCCACTATGACAGTTCATACATAAACACACACAGTATTGTTTGACGCTCACAGAAGTAGAAGTAACAATTATGTACTAGAGGACGTACTAGACACTAATACAAATTGAAAGCTAGAGTTACCGACCGGGATTCAAACCTATAGCTAACCCTTAAACACACAAGGGGTGTCTAGTTGGTCATGCATCGATGTACACTTGTTCCTGTAGCGAGGCGCTGTACTCATTTGGAGGTGACAGGTTAGAATCATGGTCTGTTTTCCAATACCAATTCCAATTTTCAAAACAAAAATTCCAAATTCGGTCTCGTTCAACCTGCGTTTTTCAGCTGTGGTTATTGTTGAGGTCCGTGGTTTTTGCAGGTTCATTCACCCTAATTCTTGTCTTGTGATTCCTATCTCGGACTGGTTATGTTGGTTTGTGTCTGTGACTCATGGTCGGTAACAACAGCTTTCAATGTATATGTTGTCTAATGCGTTCTCTAGTCTCTCATTCTTTGCCCAACTTCTGTGAGTGCCAAATAATAGGTGTATGTTTATTTATGAACTGTCTTGGTCACTGTGTTATTTCTCTTGCTAGCTAACTCAGTGGTAAGGGTTCGCATCTCGGTAATGGCCTGATATATTTGCCCGTGAGAAACCATCGCTGTTATAGGTTCGGAATTTAATGGTTAATTGGGATGCGAATAATTTTCCTATTTTTCAAACACATTGTGTGAGGAAGGAAATGTTACAGTCAGGAGATGGCTAGAGGGAAGGTGGTGTAGGAGCGGGAGTGTGAGAAATAAAGGGAAAGAATGTACGAGAAAAAGTGAGTGACAAAGAGAGTAAATGATAGAGACCGAGAGACCAAGAGAGAGAGAGAGAGAGAGAGACAGACAGACAGACAGACAGACAGACAGACAGACAGACAGACAGACAGACAGACAGACAGAAAACGTGAGAGAAAAAAAGAAAACGCGAGAGAGACAGAGCAAAAAAGAAAGAGAGAACGGGAGATAGAGAGCGAGAAAGAGTGAAAGAAAAAGGGTAAGAGGGGAGATAGAAGAGAGAGAGGGAGAGAGACAGAGACAGAGAGAGAGACAGAGAGAGAGAGAGAGAGAGAGAGAGAGAGAGAGAGAGAGAGAGAGAGAGAGAGAGAGAGAGAGAAATCGAGATAGAGAGAAAGGAGCCCCCGATTGTGGGAGAAAGACTGAAAAAAAGGGTAAGAGGGGAGATAGAAGAGAGAGAGAGAGAGAGAGAGAGAGAGAGAGAGAGAGAGAGAGAGAGAGAGAGAGAGAGAGAGAGAGAGAGAAAGGAGCCCCCGATAGGGGGAGGAACAGACAGACAGACAGACAGACAGACAGACAGATAGACAGACAGACAGACAGACAGGCAGGCAGGCAAACAGACAGACAGACAGACAGACAGACAGACAGACAGACAGGCAGGCAGGCAGGCAGGCAGACGTGTAGGCAGGTGGGGCGGGGGGCATTCATTTTGGGATGTTATCGAGTGTCAAACAGATATGCAGATAGAGAAAGAATAGAGGCCGCAACTTACCAGCAGCAAAGCTGTTAAAATGCAATCAATAACAGAAAAACAAAATAATGAGAAACCGGGCGGTTCAGTTTATCAAAATTGCTACAAATATTCGACAGCGCTGCCAAGACACAAAAGATACACCGACAGCAGAGACAGACATAGAGAGATTCACAAAGATGTATCATTAATGAGAAACAATAAGCTACAGAAACGACATAACAATTGATGTATCCTACGCGCAAAAGTCAAAACATTGTAGTCTGGGCCGGTCTGTTTTCGTGAGCGGGTTGTTTGACGCACTGACAACTTGAGTTCACCAGCGGAGTTTGTTAGGCGGCATTGTGCGGACCACATCAATACCATCATCAGATTATTGAGTTATTCACTCCATTGGAGCCTTCATTGCGCAATTGAATGAAGTTCCGCATGTTAAAAAATAGTTCCAGAGGAGGAACAATAGAACAATCAATCAAACTCGCCGACCGACCTGATTATTCGGCCAGGAATGCCCGGAACAAAAGACGGTGAAAACGACAGCAATCTATTATCAGCCTGGCGTGAAAAGAAATATGCAAAGTGTGGAAGAAAAAGGTAGGGTTAATCTGTCTTCATTGCTCAGGGATATCCGAGTTTGTTAGTTTTAAAGGATTGGAATGGAGACTACAGGTTCGGTTCCCTAACACGGATATAAGGATAATACGATAAGAATTCGGGTCACGCCGAGCCAAAGGTGAGATCAGCCGCAGGTTCCTTAACGATAGGCGTAGGCGTCATGCTTTTCAAAATCCTTCGATCTCCAGAAGAGTGACTTCATTCGGGTGCTGACATCTTTTCCTGACGTGATACACGTATGTGAACTGATTCGGTGCCGAAAATATAATCATAATCATGTGCCATGCCGATAAGCGTGGGCGGTCATGTTTCGCCATTTCACATGATCATTAAAGTCTTGGATCAGCTCTGTGTTCTTGCCTAGACCATACCACGTGACCAAGCCTCTGCCTTCCCTTTGTCATTGAATTCCCATACCAGGGTCTGGTCCTTTCGGTGACTTGGTGGGCCCTGAACGGGTCTCCTCGACTGCTACACGATGAGGGGGATACTGCTGAGGTGATCCGAACACCTCTAGACTGAATTAACCTAGTTTAGTTTAGTTGATGAATCAACTTCACAGCACACGGGTGCAACCCATAAGTGCTCCATTCTACTCCACACTCAAACCTGAGTCTTGATAAACTCAGCTCAGTGCACGAACTCCGTAGCACCGGCGAGGATCCTGAAATACTTTGGGTAGATTTTTAACTCGAAATTTTGCCCAGGCAGCGCCGTTAGGCTACTCTTTTCGATTTCCAACTGCCCAGGGATTTTTTACGGGCGCAACAATACACACGGGCGTCCGATCTCACTACCCAGAGACCAGGGGAAATTTTATTACCAGAAGTCCACGAGAAAAAATCCCGGTCATCAGCGAGGCTTGAACCCGGGACCCCCAGCACTGGAGGCGGACACCATACCTCGAGACCACGCAGCCCCCCTTGAATTAACCTATGTGCAGTGAAGGTAATCCAACCGGTAACTAAGTAATTATCAGTGTAGGCCTAAATGCATGAGAGTTAGGAACCATGCCTGATAAATCACAAACAGGCAGTAAATGATGCCTCCTGTAAAAGATATGTAAATAACTGTATAGATGTCAGAGGGCCGGCCACAGCAGAGCAACATGCCGCAGTAAGACGGAAATCTGCCGGTACTGCGCCGATCACCACGCCTTCAAGGAGTGTCCGCTGGCCAAGCTGGACATGGACTTCCGAGCACCCAACAACAAACGAAAGTGCGCCAGCTGCCTGGGCAAGCATAGAGCTAGATACCTAGGCTGTCCGTACCTGCAACGACACTGAGACGTCTTAAAGATCGCAATTACCACAAAGACACTATTCATGGAAGCAATGCGGAGGGGCGAGACAGCCACGGGTATAGCACAAGCTGAAAGAAAAGCTGCAAAAACAGATAGACGAGTTGAAGAAACAAGTCAAGGCACTGCTGACGCCGACTCCGACCAGCGACAACGAGAAACTACTGGCGGAAATAAAGGAGATCCATCAAAACATCAAGCAAGAAGTGGAACATGTGGCACTGATAAAGAAGGAGAACGAAGAAATTCTATGTGGTATAATAAAAACGTCCCTACCCTTTCCTATTTATGGACTCCCTTAAAAATACACAAACCCTTACAATTACTGTTTAAGTAACTTACTTAATGTAGGAGAAAATAAAACAGCGATAGACTGACCGTGGCAGCTTAATTCATTTGGCCTTATTTTGGCCTACATACCTGGCCAACAGTCGTCGACTGATTGAAAAACAAAGGCCAGTGTAGCCATTTTGGTCAGTACGACACAAAGAACAGACATGTAAAAGTTTTCCCTTCGGGGAGAAGGCATGTTGCCTTTCAAACCATGATTCTCTTCAAGCTATTGGTATGTTATCTACATAATTAGGATATATTTATGTATTACCTAGACCAGTATGTTTAATTAAGAATTAGTTACAATTCTCTTAAACCAGGCTGGATGATGTTTACTAAGGAAACACAGGTGGGCGCCATGCTGTAATTTTTCCTATGTCTTACAATTTCAAATCCATATGTTAATATCTTGTATAGGCATTATGAACTTATATCTCACTAGTAGTGCTATAATCTATGAATATTATGTGTACTGTAAAGTATCAACTCTCATGTCTGAAACACATTCTAGAGATTTTCTCAATGTAGGAGCAGACCCCTGATTCATGCTTCATAGTAAAGAACTAGTGTCTGTCAATTTCATATTCCTATGTTAAAACTTCTAGGCACTGTGAACAATATCTCACTATTTATGCTTAGAAATCTGCAAATAATCTATGTACTATAGAAAGGTGTTTTATCCATGCGGGGACATACAAATGATTACGCATATTCCTGACTCGTACTTAGTCAGGGGATAAAATATTTTGCCACATCATAATCTGTAACTTGGAACTATAGTGTTAAATTTTAGTACCATCCTTTTGTTAACAGATTAGTACCACTCCATATGAAATGAAGACGCGGCATTAGAAACCACAGGGATTCTGTATAGGCTATTCTCTTCAAGTAATGAGAGAGACAATATCAACATGTTGGATGGACAGAATGACTTCACCCATCCAATAGTCCCAGTAACAACAGAACAAAATATAAGTGAGAAAATACCTTACTCACTATGAAGAGTCAGAATGGCTCTACTCAGCAATGAGGGACAGTGGAACATGGACACCCACTCCTTTCCCCTTCTCCCCTTGGTGTTTTGTATTTGTGTTTGTAATTGTGTTGTAAACCTTTTACCATAACACAGTAGGTTAATGCTAGTGTTGTATTCTTTGTCATCCCTTTTCTATAGAAGAGAAGCAGGTGGTGGTTGAATTTGGTGGGAACTATATCACTAACACTGGATCCTGGGTAAACAGCCATAAAGTGAATGTCCAAACCATAGTCTGGATCTAGCAATACCTCAATGTTTACTGCGGCGCTCAATAGCTCCATAGCGAGCAACAGAAAAGTTGAAGATAACTGATTGGGTGAGTGATTAAGTCCTATTTTAGGAGGAAGATCCAGGATGGACTTCAAGATCTAATAATCTACAAAGATGAAGATCAACAGAGTAACTGACCACAGTGTATCGTCTGCTTTACGTCTGAGAAGTATCACCTATAAGCCTTATCACTCAGCAAAATCAGTGAAACTATGGGACAATCCTACAAGTTACTAAAACTAGCAACAGTGAAAGCCCTTCAACTGTTGGTTGGATTACCAAGTTAATATCCACAATGGATAAGTCTTCGGAAGAATGTCTCACAGCTGCAACAGTCAAACATGGAATTCAGCTATTCAACACTAAGTTCTGGCTCAATCAAATGGGGAGAAGACACTGAACCACATAAGCCAATACAACCAAGGTACAAACTGAATATCATCTGATACATAACTACGAAACCAGATTACCTCAAGGTTCCAAACCCTGAACACCATCAGATAAAAGACCATATGAAAGCAGCTAAAGGTCTCTACATCAGCAACAAGAGGAATCATCCAATTGTTTGCAAACCTGTTACTGTGCTGGATTCATTCATCTGTGCATATATGTAGGTATAGATCAATTGTGGCCCTAGTCACAGATACTACCATGAGATGCCTCTCAGTCATATAAAGTTCTACACTGGACTAGATAACAACGACTAACTCTTTGCTGGTCCAATGTCAACCTAAATGCCATGGGTTATAGACTCGCGACTTGGTGGGTGTAAAATCTTTGTTGAACTACTTGGGATTCTGATATTAAAAGCAGAGAAGCTGAATGGACGTCTACTTGGCACCATGTATGGTGAGTTGGTAAAGTACCTTCTGCAGAGCTTAAGTGGAAATTCCGGAAAGTTAGACCAACCTGAGGCCCAAATTTCAAAAAAAAGACACCGAGCCTACTGCAACAGAGTACTCCGAATATTCTAGCCCGCGGAGGGATTTGTGATTGTGTGTAATTTCTATTATAAAGTATGATTTGCACCAGCCAATTACCAGTGACTAAATAGTAAGAACATAACTGAGTGCATTAATTCGGTACCCAGATAATGGGGAAAAAGGATCTAATCGACAGCAAAGGTGGACCCATAACCGCACACCAGGAGATAGACTCGATTAATTAATTTAATTAGTACAAACTGCTGTTTATATGTTGGTTTTTGTTTCTGAAGGTAACAGGTCAGTAGTGTTTTTTTCCAATGGTATATAGATGGTATAGTATTTTGACACCAACTCATTATTTTTAACAATGAGAGAATGGTAAAAGGTGTCAGAAACATGTTATTTTGGGTTCTATTTAATATCTTTATTTGCCTTAATTATGAGGGAAAATGAAAGTAGACCCAATTTGTGGTTGTTATGTTGTTTGTAATAACCTGGTTTTTCTGGGGTCACTGGGTACTATGTTGTAATACTGCATATCATTCCCATGCCTGTCTGAAAATGCATAGTGTTTATTACACCTATATATATATATATGTAACTGCAGATCTTGAGTTAATACCTGAACTGTTTGTCCAAAAGTGTTGTGTACATCAAGTAAATGTGGTGTCCAACCAGTGGTTGTTTATATGTAGTGAGCAATTAATATCCTTCTAGCATCTATAGTTAATTTAAGGGTGATGAAGTGGGAAGGGAAACCTACACACAGATGCCATTGTTTCAAGGATGGAACTCTTTCCTCCTGGGATTTGTGGTAAATATCCCGGATCACCCTGCATTCTTACCAGTGACAGAGAATCAATAAAAACCCCTAGACATTTTAACGAACCATTCTCAGGAATTAAAATCCACATCCCACATTCTACAAACCATTAAATCAGAACGAGAACCACAAAAAGCTGATATGGAACTTTTCCAAAACAAACCAACAGAAGCCATACAAGAAACCACAGAGAAACCGCAAGATGAAAACCAAGAGACCGAGCCTGAACCGCAAACTAAAGTCAGCAGCCCGACGGCGACGCCCGAGGCCGACAAGGGGAAACCAATACCTCGCCAGACATCCGAAGAAAACCGAGATGAACACCCTGATGACGACACAGAGAGGCCCCGGTGGCCTACGTTGGAGGAGCTACAAGAAGGTGCAAGACTGGAGGAACGCAGGCACCAGGAATTCAAAAGGCGCTGGGATGAAAGAGAAAAAAAGAAACCCAAGAAACTCAGGAGACGGGTAGAATACCCAGATAGAATTACTGACTTGGAGGATGGACCCGGCTACACGTACTATATAGAAAACGGAGAGATGCTCCAGTGGATGACCGCAGCGGAAAAAATCGAATGGCAACAGAAACTCGAAGAAGAAAAAAGGCACAAGGAGGAAAATGAAAACATCGAAAAGCTCCTACAGAAAATACACAAAAAGCAAAAAAAAAAAAGACAGATAAAAAGTTCTTCTAAGGACTGCAACCAGTCAAGCCAAACGAACCAGGAGCCTTCACTAACAAAAGAAACCGCCAGAGACAGGAACAAAGGACAGCCGCCGACTGATCCCCCCTGCTGACGTCACAGACACAAACCAACAAAACCACTCCGAGATAGGACTCACTCGAAAGGGCGCACAAGGCAAGAATTAGGATGAGAAAACCCACAAAAACCACGGACCTCAACAATAACCACAGCTGAAGAAGCAGGTTGAACGAGGCCGAATTTGGAATTTTTGTTTTGAAAATTGGAACTGGAATTAGAACTGAGCTGCTTTTCTCTGTGACGATTGCTACATTAGCTCACATTATTGAACTGCGTACTCTTAACTTCTCTTGTCCCATAGACAAATTACTGAAACATTTTTAGAATCAAATAATTAGTTTTACGCACAAGTTGTTGATAAATCAGGAGTTAAAGCAATTAAGGCCTGGGATACGAAGAGGTAATAAATAGGAGAAAATAACATAGCTGATAGGGACTAACTGGAAACTTGCCGTCTTGACAGACAAAGGTTTTTAAAATAGAGTTATACCTCTCCATAACACAAAGCCTGGGCTGAATTTAGAGACCATGTACATAAATGGACACACATAGTATTATTTGGCACTCACAGAAGAAGAAGAAGGAAATAGAGATTAGAAGACGCACTAGACAACATAAAATTTGAAAGCTATAATAGTTACCAACCGGGATCGAACCTGTCGCCTCCAAATGATGACGGCGCCTCGCTGCATGAACAAGTGTACTTCGACGCATGACCAACTATCTTAGTGGCCTCAACGGTTCTCCCCATTTATTTCTTGTGTTTAGAGACCATGTGTTGCCCATGCAGCATGATCCCTCTCTCGACCTGTCTATTGTTATCCAGAAGAAAGGTAAAAACCCATACGTCTGGAACAAGACAAGCTGCAGAAGCTGCCGGATCAGCACAGCAATGCACTTAACTGTCTGCCTGTTCGAGCTTCCATCCTAGACCAGTTGCCAACCAAGACTTAGGGTCTGGTTTGCCCTGCCATGACATTTAGTCTTTAGGTTGCATTTCCTCGCATTAGGGTAAGGCTTGTGCCCATCCAATTGCTCTCTTTCGCCCGAAGCCGTTGTCACAATGTGGGGTTTTGGGTTTGATGACCGCTGCCAAACATTCGGCGCTAACAGGAAGCAGGTAGTACCGTCTACTGTCATTACGATAGTTTAGTCATATGTGACTAAGATAGGGAGCTAAGATAAGAAGCTACACTAAGTTATTGAGTGCAATCGTGCAAGGGTTCCACGCCTGCTTGCGTCGTCCGCCAACAGAGGAAAAGGCTACCTTCAGGGCTCCAAAATGTGGTGACCCTAACACATCAGAGACCAATAGCAGGTTTCTGCTGCGCAAGTTAACAACAAACTGGTATAGACGTGGACAAGCAATTTCAACATTAGAACACATCACACGAAGCGGTAACTATATTTTCAACTTGGTTTAATACTCGTAAACATGATGTTTTTCTTATTCCAGGTGTGATCCTTCATTTGCTCTGTTGGGACACTTTTGAAAATAAATACAACGTTACCCTCACTAGAAGACGAATTGTGGTTTATTTACAGCTGACCAAGGAATTGGAAGCAATAGAACTGTGTAAGTAATGTACGTTTCTACATTAATATGTGTGTATATATGTCTGTCTGTTATCTGACTCTCTTTAAACAAACATATACACACATATACATAAGCATATATACATATCTTCATTATCATCTATTGCCTTGCCAGATAATGTAAGCCTTCATGTCTCCTCATAGAAATCGGTCTTTGGTGTTCTGGATCAACTCTGTTCTCCATGTCGCTGTCTCAGTCCATCTAGCATTCTCTTAGTCTGCTTTGCCTCTTTTTCCATTGGTCTCTCCAGTTGTCACGAGGTTCTGCGCTACCCTCTTTGCATAACAAGCTAAAGAAAACTATGTTTCTTTCCAATGTATTCGCAACATTCGTCTGACGAACCACATCTCCGTTGCTTCTAAGTTCTTCTTATTTTGCGCATTTACGTTCCAAGACACACTGCCATACACAAAACAGGTTCCTTAAAAGATTTCAGCACTCTGTAATTACATTCAGTTACAGTGACTTATTGCATGATAGAAATTTATATATATACATACATACATACTCCCCCGCTGTTTATGCTTCACCTCGACGCGCAATCCTCAAGAGTAACAAGATGAGATGAGATAAAAGAAATCCGTCGGAGCGAGTGTGTACACTTGCCTGCACGCCCGGTGGTCATATGTTCAAATCTATTTCAATGTGGATGTTTATGTTTTTATTTTCCATTGACCTGAGCTATAGACCAATCTGATCTAAATTGAGTACCAGAACCGTAGTGGCAGTGTGTTCTTTGTTTCTTACGGAAGAGCAACGTGTGGAGAAATGGTGAGCTATCAGGGGCAACAACCATGTGTAGAATGGTCAAGCTTGTAGAAGTAATGTCCAATTGACAATTAATCAGCAGAATGGACAAGAAACAGTTTTTAACTGATTAATTACCAATGGACAATAAATCGTCTTATCCAATTATCACATAACTGCCATGAACTTATAAATCAAAACATATTTAGCATATTAATACAGTATTTTTCGCTTTACCGCCTCCTTTAATTTGATATATAATAGTACATGTTTGCTGCATATTAACAACTTTTACGTCATACCTTTGACATACTCCTACTTCAAGTTTTCCACCATCTAAGTTTGTTTGTCCAAGTTTATTTGGTACTGAATTAGTTCAGAACACATTTTGTTCACTTAATTCAAAACAATGTATTCACTTTGTGAAAATTTACAAGAACGGAACGACAATTAACAAACTGAGTAAACCAACATATACCAGAGTTGGTGGGAAAGAGAGTTAAATCAGTTTTCAGGGACTTCTGTGCAATTGACAGGTTGTATAACGCCACCATCGTCGATTTCGAGACTTCTACTTAATAGCCATCATACAGTTTACAAAGAAAAGATAGTTTGTAGATTATATTCATCGAACGATAAACGTTTTCCCATATACATTGAGGAATTATCAATTAGGCGGTTCCAACAAGTTTTGTGCAACAGCAAAATTTCATTTTGCATTTGCAATTGCCGTGAAGATAACTTATGCACAACATTCGAAGAATATCAGTGTGGTGACTATGTGTATTTTATGTATGTCAGCCAACACATAATTCATTTATTCACTTCATATAACGGGTGAATCTGTAATATGTACCTGACGAGATGCAACGAAATATGCCAGGCAACAAATCGAGCAACATATTGTTTGTGTCTTCTGTATCTAAAAACATGTTATGCAGACGGAACGAGCAAGAAGCAAACAATGCCAGACAGTGTATACAAAATGCTGTGTAAAATACATTAACATTTGCTAAACTGTGACACAAATAGATTCAATTCATTTTCCAGTAAATGTCGACAAAATAATGACAGCACAATAAGACAAATAGCATCATAAACTTCGCGACACGAGTCAGAGCATTGATGAGCTTCATTGAATGGTGTCGCTTATTCTTCTACACTCGCTGGTTATCTCCAAAGAAAAGACAAATGCATTTTCTACTTATTCTCGTACATCTGTTGGAATTCTCAAGAAAGCTCTTATTCTACGAACGTTGACTTTCTCAGAATATTACTTATTATACATAAGTTGTATTACTCAAAGTATCACTTATTTAAATTACGATGACTTTCTCAAAGTATCACTTATTCTACATACGTTGTATTACTCAAAATATCAATTATAATATACACGTTAGCTTTCTTTAAAAAAAATTACATTCTACATAATTTGACCTTCTCAAAATATCACTTATTCTACATGCGTATTCCTCAAAATATCACTTATGCTTTCAAAATATAGATGTTGATTTTCTCAAAATACCACATAATTTATACACGTTGGCTTTCTCAAAATATGACACTCTGCAAACGTTGGCTTTCTCGAGATATCAGTCATACACCTGGCGGATTTCTCTGAGAACAACTTATGCAACACACTTTGGTTTCCTAAAAGGAAAACACTCACTTTACACTCATTAGACTCAAGAAGGCACGAGGCAGAAGCAGCAGAAGCAAGTGAAGAAGAAGAAGAAGAAGAAGAAGAAGAAGAAGAAGAAGAAGAAGAAGAAGAAGAAGAAGAAGAAGAAGAAGAAGAAGAAGAAGAAGAAGCAGCAGCAGCAGCAGCAGCAGCAGCAGCAACCAGCCAACTTTTAAACCAACCAACCATCCAACAATCTATTCTTAGCTAGTTTGTCTGTTTTGTCAACCGCATTATATCTTCATGCAAGACCATGTCTTTCTCTCCCACCACACTAATGAAACGAATCCAGTCAGAACAAGAAACTAAATCAAGTTTTTTTCTCTCCAAAAACATAACGATTGGACACATTTCAGAAGTGCCATTTGAACACGAAAATAGTTTGTTCTAGTATATTCTGTTTATATATCACCGCGCTGAGTAAATGAGGCACGGGAGTGTATGTATATTCAACAGAAATAAAACAGGTTCTATTTATAGGGGAGACACTGTAAAACGATTATAGTTGGAAGGGGAAATAACATAAAATTGCGGAACATCCTAAGGCGTCTATAAAGATGAAAATATGAGCGGTTAACTGCGCTTTTCCTGAATTTGCGTGTGCAAATAGAAACAAGAGCTCTTGGTAATGAACAATTTACATTTGTGTGGAAAATGGTGCTCCGTAATATTTGCCATTAAAAGATCAGGTTAAGGATTGCTGTTTAGTGGTAGCATGTTTTTTCTCGTTTGGATGGATTTGGGGTCGACGCAGCTCATAGGAAAATAGTTTTTCGTTAGCTCATTTTAAACTTCGGCGTAGTCCACACAATTTCTACAAGTAGTTAGTGCTCAGCCGGTCTCTCTGGCCGAGGGGTTACACCACTTTCTCCGTAATCCCGTTTATCACGCAGAGTCTCGTAGCGAGCGAGAACTGGGAGCGGTTCGTCCCCCGCTGGTGACTTGCGGGATAACTGAGCCGGCCGCTCAGAAAGCAATGGCAAACTACTGAGCGTAATCTTGCCATGAAATCAACAGACAGCTGAAAGATGCTGCTGTTGACAGCGATGTCCTGTAAAAGGATATGCGAATTTTTAAAAAAAAGTTAGTGCTCAAGACTGATTTGTATTCGTGTCATATATTTTTGAAGGGAGTGGGAGATCACTGTAGTGCATGCCCCATCTCTAACAAAAGATGTAGAGCCCCATCCTCTTCTATCTTCAATAACCCCAGAATATGAACCTTGAGTTATCTGCAGGCCTCGTTTTGTTAAGTATTGTCTAGGAGATATAGATTATGGCCCTGGTAAGAATGGTAATTTACTAATTGGGAATCTGCCCCTTCTCCAATGATTCTTTAGCTCTGGAGCCCCCTTTTAGTTCATCAAAATCTGAGGAAAGTCAGGAGAATTTTCTCAGCCTGATTTAGATGAAGAAAACATGGATGTTGAGCAGTTGATAAGTATAGAGTCTTTTATTTCCCCCTTTTAGTAAGTCATTATGAGTTAATTTATCTTTTAACAATCAAACACATAATCAATCACATTAGATTTTGACAACATGATGCACAAAGAAGTTGTGACACAGATAGGTTTGAACTTGACAAATTAACAGAAGGTCAATTCATGTTAATCATTTATTGACTGGCCTGAGCCTTCTGGTCAGTACATACATCTCTATTGTGATTTACACAAAGTAATAGAACAGTTGCACATTGGACCATTGTCCCAGACAATCAATAACAAGCATCAATATATGAGATGTCAACAAGTGTGAAAACATAGTAAACATTTTGATGTTGTACATATTAAGTATGATAGTGGTGTCTCAACCATAAACATTATCAGTTTTTCCTGAAATTGGGTGTGGGTTCGACCAAGGAAAATGTAACCTGGTGACTGGAAGATTAGGTAAGCCAGGGTCCATTGACTGATGGATCCACGTCAGGTCTGCCCGTATAGCTCCACTGAAGGCCTCCCCATGCTCTGCTCATAGCGAAGTCACCCTCCATCTCACTTGTGGTTCATCCTCTCTCGGCTTCCCTCTCTCAGGTCTGATTTAGGTGGTTAGTTTGCTGATGTGTTGGGTGGTTGTTGGTATGTAGCCACCAAGATCACTGATGAATATTCGCATAAATATAAACATTCCTACCAATACAATAATAAGAAGTAGGTCGGAAGAAATCTAAATTCCTGAAGTAGGAACTAGTTCCCCTCCCCCTCTTTTTCTCTCTAAGCTAGTGTTGGGTTAATTTGGGGTGGTCAGAGTTTATCACACTGTGTACGCCTTGTATCAACTTGTTCCTGCTGTATGTAAGTCTTCATTTGACCTGGGGTCAGTGAACGTGTACAGTGAGACAATGACAGGAGTGAGAAGGTGTCAAGATGCATGTAAATAAATGACATACATTTATAACATTTCTTCTACTCAATGGTGTTCACAATGTGTATAAATAATTCTCTGTGTTTTCCCAATTAACTACTTCTTCTTCTTGTGTCTAATAACTCTCTTCCATTACCTGTTGTTGTTGTGATGTTGAGTGTTGTGTTGTGTGGTGATGAGTGGTGATGAGTGGGGTTGTGTTTTAAGTTATGTTGAGTAATGAGTTAAGTTCACTTCGCGTGGTGGTGTTCCGCGAAGCACAACTTTCTCATGTATTGCAGTTCATAAGTGCTCTTATCTAATTAAATTTGACATAAATATAAATATTTATTTCGCCAAACCCTATTATTTCTATAGACAAAGGAGAAAGGAAAGATTGATTTCACTTTCAGCTTTCTAGATTGTAAATAGGCATAGATAAGTCTGTTTTAGAACAAGGCACTTGTTCTAGTACACGAACTGTCATTTCAGCTGTAGACAGTGATAGCATCCTGTTTCTGGTGAAATGCACAAGATTACTTTCGAATCATCACTTCTCACAGTTGTTTAGAATAGAATGTAATAGTGTAATGCACTTCTTAAAGTTAATAATTATCCTTAAGAATATCAGAGATGGCAGTTTCATCGAAGAGAATATTCTGGCCGGGAATGGCTTTGCGTCATTAGAATCTACAGTCGAGCATTTTTACATTTCTGAGGTTTTAATTAATAATCATACATTTCAATTGACATCACAACATGGGTTTACGTTACTTGACACTTGATACATCGGGTTCTTAGTCTAATCAAGGGCTAACAAACGTACCTCGGATCCAGACTTTTGCCTTGTCCATTGAATTTTTGATCACACACTCTTCTCACCTCCGTCCATGGAGCGAATTCAGACAAAAGTGCGGCTGATTAACATTTCTGATGAAATGGGGATATATGTTAATTATGCACTGGCGCGAAGGCGGGTCAGGTGGTTTTTTCATCCAATGATTTTCCGAGCTTGGTCTGATGAAATCCTTCTAAGAATCCACGTCATTTGTCACTTGTTCAGTTCCAGTTTCGATGTTAAGTTTTACGTCCCAATCTCCAATTGTGTTTGTGAAGTCAATTTCTTTTAATGTTGTTTCCTCTTTTTGCGGCATTTGTTGATAAGATGAATAATGTTGGCTGCGTTATGCTACAATTCGTAAGCGTTAGTTTTCCCTGATACGGTGTCGCTCGCCATCAGGCGAACTCTCTCAGAACTCTGCCAACAAAACATTTAATCCAAATGAGGTTTCAGAGGCAACAGGGTCGATAGGGTTGCATGCCATATGGATCGATCTTTTTTTTTTTATAGGAAGCCGAAAGCTTCGCACAAAGCACGACTTCCGTAGCTACAGCGACGACCCCCAGGAGTATCTGAAATAATTGCACTAGTGTACCAAACCAACAACTTTCGGAACGCGAGGCAGATGCGTAACGACTTCGCCACGAAGATTGCCTATATTTGATTCCGAACACTAATGACCAAGATATCAGGAGGGACATAATCCCACGACTAACTTCACAAGGCGCATGATGATATTGGTTGCTAACTCTTTCCCTGCGGTAGGTATTTAATGTCCCTGCATTTACATTCAGGTCACCAAGCTCAATGTGCACTATGTTTACCTCCCCCGGGACTTATTTGTGGAACAAGTGCAAACATCTATTGGAACAAAACGAAACTGGAAGACATGGTGGCATGCACGGCAGGAGAAAGACATCAAGAGTCATGAACACGTGTAGGGCCAGCAACCAGAGAGTGTTAGGAGAGGTAGAAGTAAGGTGTTGAAACATTCGGCGAAGGCGGATGCTTCTGGAGATCTCTCTGTGGTTCTTACATAGTGGCAGAGTTTGTATCAGTATACTATACACTATTAAAGAATTCCTGTTTGGGGACGATCAAGCACTAATAGCAAAATCAGAAGCAGAATTACAAGACCACATGAATAGTGCAAACGAGGTGTGTAAGGAATATAACATGAAAATTAGCACCAGTAAAACAGAGGTAATGTCTACAACCAAAGAAGAAAAAACAACAAATATTAATCTAAGAGAACATTCCATGAAACAATTAAAGAGCTTTAAGTACTTAGGAAGTATAATAACATCAAACGCCAAATGAGAATACGAGATCTAAAACAGATGTAATAACGCAAACCAACTTATGTGACAAATGGCACCAATACTAAAGAACAAACACGTATCAATCAAGGACGGAGTTATACCTCTCCATAACAGAAAGCCTGGGCTGAATTGTAGAGACCATGTGTTGCTCATACAGCATGATCCTTCTCTCTGCATGCCTAGTTTACCCCAGAGGAAAGGTAACACCAATACATCTGGAACAAGACAAGCTGCAGAAGTTGCCGGATCAACAAAGCAATGCTCTAACTTTCTACCTGCCAGAGCTTCGATCCTAGACCAGTATCAGACCATGGCTTAGGGCCTGGTCTGTCTTGCCGTGGCATTTAGTCTTTAGGCTGCATTTTCTCGCACCAGGATAAGGCTTGTGCCCTCCAGATTGCACTCCTCCGCCCGAAGCTTTTGGCACAATGTGGTTGGTGTGTCGTGTTCGGTGAACGTCGCCCAACATTTAGCGCTAACAGACAGCAGGTATTATGCGTGAATGTAATCCCCCATGTGAATGTAACATGGACAATTGATGAAGGAAAGATGAGTGATTGAAAGGGCCGAATGTAAGAACCGCATGCGTTCTCAATTTGTGACCCTTTAAAAACAAAATCCGTTCGTTCGTGTACTGTCATACGGTAGCTCAGTCAGTATATTATTGTCAACGTCTTATATCACACACAGGCACGCTCGCTTCTTCATCCACACCCAAAGAAACATCCGTTGTGTGGATGGTACATCACGTCTTTTATTTTAGGCGAACCTGAAATAGTTATACATTATACCCAGGCGGTGGCTGCCTGAACAAATATACAAATGCCGCCTTCTCTACAATAATCATACACAATCACTTATTCAAACTCCACACTCGCTATCTTCAACTAGCGCCCTCGCAAACTAGGCATTTGCACTCCGAAATACACAAGTGTCCTCTCTTGATAGCTGTCACGTCCCGTCTGACGTTCGCCAACGCGTCAGGCTGCTTTGTCGTCCTAGATCCCGTGCTGTCCGTAAAACCCCGTGCTGTCTGTCAGACCCCGTGCTGTCCTATCATTCTCGTAGTCCGTCCGTGCTAAGCTGGGTTGTACTAACGTCTGGTCTGTTCAGGGTGGTATCCCGTGAACTGGCGTCCCCTCCTATCCTCTGGGGTTGGTCCTACCGGTGTCCTGGTTATGACAAGTCCGTGTCCCCACCTAAGTCCTGTCTCCCGTTTATCTACTGTCCTGTAGATGTCCTGTCTTATGACCATTCTAAGTCCTGACTTGTGTTCTGTCTCTACTCTATCTACTACCCTATAGGAGACCTTATCTATGTCCTATATGTCATTACCTCTATTCTGTCCCTTGTCCTCTCTATGTCCTCCACGTACCTCCTCAATACCTTGACAATCATGCCCTATTTTCATTAGTCTCTTCTACTCAATTATTGTTATTTAATCTAGCCGTCTAATTTATTCACAACGTTCATATCAAAACACGTATCTTAAATTTGAAACACTCCCCTGATATATTTTCCCTGATCCCCCAAATCCTAGTTCTTCCAGCTTTCCCCAGTTAATTTCCTGCAAGGAATTACCATGCTGAAAATGGGCCCCTGTTTTTTAATCCATAACACCTGAACCCGCTGCTGATTTCAAATCAACCGCGCTGCAGTTCCGGCAAAAATTTCTCATTTGAACAGGCCTGCACGGGCAAGCGGTTTGTATTGAAGGCAAAACTATTTTCGTAGCGGGGCAAAAATATGGTTAATAAAAACAGAGAAATAGCAGTTGATCAAATCCAATATTTCGTGAACTCAGCTTGAGAACGGGATGACGAATTCATTGATCTCTCTCTCTCTCTCTCTCTCTCTCTCTCTCTCTCTCTCTCTCTCTCTCTCTCTCTCTCTCTCTCTCTCTCTCTCTCTGTCTGTGTGTGTGTGTGGGGGGGGGGGGGGGGGGGTCGGTTGTGTGTGTATTTCTATTAAAATAAAAGTATATTTTCTGTACTGTGTTCTGTAACATCGCGTTTCTAATTGCAATAGTGTTGTGTATATTCTTCCTCTTTATCAGCAGTGTCGTTTATTTTCCGTTTTCCTCTTCTCATTCTCTTCTTCTATTGCTTCTTCTTCCATAATCATCATCGTAATTGTCATCATCAGCATTGTCTCTGCAGGATTAAGGGAGACAACACATACGTCTATAAATTTGTATGGGTTTTTGGGTGTGTGGGTGTGTCGTGTGTGTGTGTCGTGTGTGCGTGGGTGTGTGGGTGTCTGGTGTGTGTGTGGGTGTGTGTGGTGTGTGTGGGTGTGTGTGTGTGGGTGGGTATTTCTGTGTGTGTGGGTGGGTGGGTGTGTGTGCGTGTGTGTTGTGTGTGTGGTGTGTGTGTATGAGTGTGAGTGTGTAGGTATGTGGTGTGTGTGTGGTGTATGTGTGGATGTGTGTGTGTGTTTGTGTGTGGTGTGTGTGTGGGTGTATGGTGTATGTGTGTGTGTGCGTGCGTGCGTGCGTGTGTGTGTGTGTGTGTGGTGTGTGTGTGTGTGTGTGTGTGTGTGTGTGTGTGTGTGTGTGTGTGTCCAACCCAGATTTTCTAGTCTTCCCCTGTTTTGTATTTACTATATTGAATTTTACCGAAAGCTGACCAACCTAGAATATATGGTGTTGTGGTTATGTTAATAGCTCAAAACTTTAGAAGAGGTCTGGGGGTTTAATACACCTACATATCCAGAGCAACCGACAATACGAGGAACCCTAATTGTTCAGTTACCCTAAGGTAGCGTTGCGAGACGTCCGGCAAAAAGAGGACATGTCATCCTTTGTAGCCTAATTTTCTCCGTCTGGCAGGCAAAGCTAAAAACCTTTAAAGTGTCCGGCTTTTCTTATATTTTATGGTATCATTTTTTTAATGAATTGTTGTTACAGCTTACAATGTATCTACACTCTAACGTATGTTTACATAGTTAAAATGTCCAAAGTCTATGCATTTCTGCGAACTAGTCGAGTATAGTAATTCTAACTGTTATCTGTATCTGGCTCATTACTCTTTTTGATATTTACTTTTACTTCGTTATTAAAACCCATTGCTTCATAATATTTATTTAATTTTCCTATTTATACCAAATGTGAAACAGCAATTATTTGTATATTTTGAATGTAACTGTCGCTCTATTCGACAACACTAACAATCTAGCTCTATGCTGTAGTCTCTATGGTCAAACTGTTAATGTTATTTCCGGTAGAAAAGACGCAAATTAAATTTTTTTGGTTGTTTAAATTTGTAATTTTTGCCGTCTATGTTAATGATCGGCTGTTTAAAATAAGGTTGTGTAGCATTTTGAAAAGTCCCCCATTGAATTTATATTAATGTTTTAACATGATTGTTTCTTGGTCGTTTCACTAAGAGTAAGATACACTTAGTCGCAGCTATTGTAATAAAATTGTACTAATTGTGTGTGTAATTTGGAACGATTCAAATGAAACATTCAATATGTCCTCCTCTGTCCTCTTTATTGTCTTATTATGTCCTACTTTTGGTGCCCGCGTATCTGGCAACCCTACTCTAAGTTATATTTAAACAGGGAGCATACAATTACATGGTTTGAGACACAGACCTTCACTCGGGCATGATTCCTTAGTGACTCAATGAGTATGCTCAGAAAGATAGAGATGGAGTGGGTGCGAAGACAGTGGTCGTTGTCTCTGGAGAGGTTAAGGCTGGCAAAGATTAGTTTCATTTTCGTGCCAGGGCATGTGGGTGCATAAGGAAATCAACAGGCTGACAGGCTTGCAGGTAAGGCTACTGTGGAGGGCGAACGAGCCATGGACCAGGCTGAAATATTGAATGCTTTACGAGAAGTAAGACGATTGCGAGAACCAAGTGATGACTGTCAATCAACAACCATGGTCAGGCTTCGAGAACAGCAAGTTAAAAGAGAGGTGGCAAAACAAGAACACTACGCAGGAAGCCAAAGAAAGATTGATAAACCAACACAGAACTGGTGTCGTTAGCCGCTACACGCTGCGGGATTTGCTGAGGAGGGGATCCGAGCACTTATGGACTGAATGGTTCGATATGCACTGAGGATGATCTGTCGAATAACTAACTAACTAAACGGAGAACATCCTACTTCCTGCCTAGATTGCTGACATTAGGCCTACAAATGTTTTACTAAAACACAGTAACTTGGCACATAACACATACAATGAATCAGCCACGCATGTCGAAAGACATGTTCAGCATGGTTGTTCTTAAACATCCGGTGTGCTGATGCCGAGGCAGCGAGTTTAACCCCAACACCGGTCAGCTGAACTAAACTCTTGACTTCTCGTTCTTAACTTGGGGACATAAACTACAAGCGGGTTCGCTTAATGACGAGGGACATTGGTAGTAGGGAAAGCTAATCCACACGCAGAGATCAGTCCGGTGTGCTATAAATAGTTCCTCATTTGTTGCTCCGTGGCGATGGAGTTACGGACGCAGTTCGTAATCCCGCATACCGTGCTCGAAACACTGCTGCGGGCGATTTGGTAGTTTGGTGGTAGATTTGGGTTATTTTGTAAAATGGTATGGGTGTCGGTCGTTCAGAAAGCAATGGCAAACTACCGAATGTCAACTTGCCAAGAGATCACAAACAGACCAAATAAAGGCTGGGGTTTACTGCGACGTTCTCTAAAAGATATGCAACTACCGATGTGGACTCCGCTTGACTTCAAAACCAGTGAACTTTAAAAAAACATCAATAGACCTGGTCATGTTTGGTTGAGTTTTTCTACTGAAAGCTGGAAGACAGCCCCACGTCCAATCGTCCTAGGTGGCCTTTTACGACATGTACGGCATGAGCCGGCTCCGTGGCAAGGGCTTACAGACGCAGTTCGTTATCCTGCATACCGCTTTCGAACCACAGCTGCGGGTTATTTGGCAACAGACCGCTTTGCGTTGGTGTTTATATATTGGTATGACGGTCGGCCGTTCAGAAAGCAATGACAAACTACTGAATATAAACTTGCCATGAAATCACAAGCAGAAAAATAAAAATATTGGGTTGACTGCGATGTCATGTAAAGGATATGCAACTAACAAACCGTATGTTACAGTGTGTTACTATTCTCTGCTTTCCTTTAGAGCCGCGGTAACATACGGAAGGAAACTCTCGACGGCTCTTACGACATACATGATAGGTTGCAGCGTTACCATTCTTTGAATCCAGTCATGGTCCCGGAAACACAACAGCGGTGTAGGCATAATTCTGGGTGATTCATTAACAATTGAAAACACTAAAAGCTTTCTACGTTTCGAGGCATTTCTTGTTCTTTTCTTCAGGGTCATACGATGACGAAGAAATAACAGTACAGTTGTAACGTTCCTGCTCCTGCATGGTCTGTTGTGTGTGGGCATATAAGGTAAAATAGTTTTGTTATTATATGTTTGTGTGTTTGTATGTGTGTGTGTTCGTGTGTGTGTGTGTGTGTCTGTGTGTTCGTGTGTCTGTGTGCGTGTGTGTGCGCATAGGCGAGTATGTGTACTTGTGACCCCGAGAAAGAGGACATACCATTTCTAGACATTACGCTGGCATTTAGACTCCCCCCCCCCCCACCTACCCATTATGTTTGAACAATGAAATGGCTGGTGTGTATTGACTCATGTACCACCTCTGATACCTTTTCACAGACGTCAAGCCGTGAAGAAGTGTCCGACTCCACTCATACACTTGCTAGACTGACAGGCATGCATCCCCATACTGGACCTTCATTCGCCGATGAATTTCTATGGGTTTCACGTGTCACTGATTTTTTTTTAAAAATACGAATAACAGAGCGCTGCTTCTGTTTGGTGCATGTCAAAAGTGGGGCGGCCACCGTTAATCTGTCCTTTTGACGTTACCGTGTTGGTCTGCAAAGTGATGTCACTCGCAAAAAAAGTGTTGACATCCTTAACAACAGTATTGACAGGTTACAGGTAAATGGCATGGTTACTGTAATTTCTGTCACACTTTTAAGATTTTCATTTGAAGCGCCCTCGTGCTGTTGTGTCCATCTTCACCATTTGCCATACCCATAGACATGAGTTATCACAGTTCGCCATCACACACAACCACCACAACCTTCTATCAAATATGAATTCTTGTCTCGAGTAAGCCATGTCCTCAAAGCATCCAATTATACTGTTTGAAAAGGAAACTCAACATTGTTGTTGTTACTGTTATAAAATATATTCCCTGACTGGACATAAGTCAACCTATCGACTCTGTCCATCTGGTCATTAACTTCTCGTGGTTACCTGAATTGTACTCACCTCATGATTCGTGATGTCATGAAAGAGGTCAAGGTCAAAACAACATTATTGACAATAATTCATGACAGGTTCATGATAATCTCGTAAAAGTTACTGATCACAAAACTCTCTGACCATATTATTGAACGCCTATAAAAGATTGACGCTCCTCAAATAAATTCAGTTGAAAATTCAATGCACAAGCATGGCTCATCTCACTACAGAACATGTTCTTGGATGTACAAGAGATACAGCATGCAGGGCGATGCGCTACCTTCTTGATTTTCCAACCATTGAAGAGAGAATGCAAGTTTGCAGGGCACGTGCCTACCTCAGAATTAACGCAAACACACAGCATCCACTGCATAGTGAAATTAGGAAGGTGAAGGGCAGCAGGTTAAAAAGAGGACGGTCGTGGATGGGTCAAGCCGAGGACATTCTTCAACAGGTGTGTTCACTTGAGGACTTAGAACCTGGCGAGGAGTGGGTGCAAGTGCCAACAGACTTCTGCACATCCTTTTCAGTTTGCATCCAACTAGACAGAAAATGCAGACAAGAAAATCCGGCTGCTGTTGAGGCTGAAGTACAAGCGTTGATTTTCGAGAATTCGCTAGACAGTGACGCGGTCATCTACACAGATGGGTCGGTCGTCCGACATGTGAGAAGCTCATGGGCCTTTACAGCTCGGGCCGGAGGGAGAATTGTGAAGGAGGACTCTGGTGCTTTCACTGAAACCACAAGTAGCCTGACCATGGAAGTCATGGCAGTAAGTAAAGCAATAACATTTCTCGAGACACAGACATTCACTAGGGCTTGTTTCCTTAGCGACTCAATGAACATGATCAAGAGGATAGAGGAGGGGTCGATCCGAAGAGAATGGTTGCTGCCTCTGAAGCGGTCTCGGCTGGCAAAGATTAGTTTCATCTTCGTGCCAGGGCATGCGGGAGTACAAGGAAATGAGCGGGCTGACAAGCTCGCAGGTGAGGCTACTGTGGAGGGCGGACGCGCCATAGACCAGGCTGACATTCTGAATGCTCTACGAGAAGTGAGACTTTTGCAAGAACCAAGTGATGACTGTGAATCTACAACAATGGCCAGACTGCGAGAGCAGCAAATTAAAAGAGGGGTGGCCAAACAAGAACACTACGCAGGAAGCCAAAGAAGATTGATAAACCAACACAGAACTGGCGTCGTTAGCCGCTACACGCTGCGGGATTTGCTGAGGAGGGGATCCGAGCACTTATGGACTGAATGGTCCGATGTGCAACGAGGATGATCTGTCGACTAACTAACTAACTAACTACAGAACAACGACTCATCATCATCAGAGGTTTGCAGGCCAGACAGTGACAAAGTGTAGTAGCCAGAGAATGTAATGTGGTTAGAATGTCCATTAGTCGCACTTGGAGGCGATTTCGAGAAACTGGCTCAGTGGTAGACCAGCCGCTCAGTGGTAGACCAGCCGCTCAGTGGAAGACCGGGAATCACAACTGCTGCCGAAGACCGCTTTATACGGCTGCGGCACCTTAGGAATCGATTTGCATTTGCGTCCTCGTCAGTCCAGTCAATGCCAGGAGCTCGTCGAATTTCAGATCAAACTGTCAGGAACCGGCTGCACGACGCTGGTCTTTGGGCTAGAAGACCCTACAGAGGTCCTGTTTTTACGGACTGGCATCGCCAGAACCGACTGCAGTGGGAGAATTAGCATCGTCAATAAAATGTTAGTACAAGTTTGCATTGAAACTGCAGTAATGTTACGTTTTTTTTTTTTTGTAAAGCAGTATATTTATCTCTTCAGCTTTCCTTATTCTCTTTTCCCATAAATTTACCAGTTCTCACTAGTGCATGCCTTCTCATAACGTGCCCCAAAAAATGTTAACTGTCTACATCTAATTCCTCTAATCAATGTATAGCGTTCATTTGTTTCTTGCACTTTTATATTGATTCTCTATGATCCAGTGCAGGAATGGCATCTGTGATATTTCTAATGTCATCATTTCCCATTCTGTCTCTGCCAATGAAGCCGTAGATCTTCCCTAGTAATGATTTTCCTCGCTTGCCGGTTAGACAGCATCTGTGAAATATTAATCACGATTATGTGAACACTTCGTTTGGTCACCGTATGATTAAATATCAGGACGCACACAACAGAGTTTTGTGTAATCTGTGTTTGTGTGTGGTGTATATGTGTAGACAGACAAAAGGAAAGACAAAGAGAGAGAGAGAGAGAGAGAGAGAGAGAGAGAGAGAGAGGTGAGAGAAGAGAGAGAGAGAGAGAGAGAGAGAGAGAGAGAGGCGGTCGGCGAAACAGACAGACAGGCAGGCAGGCAGGCAGGTAGGCAGGCAGGCGGTGTGTGGGTGGGTTGGTGAGGTTCCTGACATGTAGCAAAGCTGAATAATTGCTAGCCTGGTTGACTAATTGATTGATTGGTTAATTGATCGTTCGACACGCGTATATGTTATATATATATATATATATATATATATATATATATATATATATATATATATATATATATATATATATATATATATATATATATATATATATATATTATTACTGCAACGGAATAATATTTATAGGCTTCCTTGTTAAGTAAATGGTATGGGTTCAATGCTCTACCAAAGGAATGATTTTTTCTTTGTTTCTGTATTTTTTAACATGTTCGCTGGAGTCAGCTCACGCTTATTAAAATGGTCACTGAACAGTTCTCAGAAATTTCTGGAAAATATAAGGACAGACAAGCCACGAGGAAGGGCGCCAGATACCTAGCCCATTCAGGCGCGGCTAAGAATAAATGAAGGGGAGCCACAGCAGCAAATCCAGGAAGCAGCAACGCCTCTGTACTTAAATTAGTTTTCAAAATGTTCGTTGCCTATCCTTTTATATGACGTCGCAGTCAACCCCAGTATTTTAATGCCGTTTGTGATCTCTTGGCAAGTTTACGTTCAGTAGTTTGCTATTGCTTTCTGAACGTCCAGTACCGATACCATTTTGTAAAATACAAAGGTAAGTCGGTCTGCTGCCAAATCGCTCGCAACTATTGTTTCGAACGCGGTATGCTGGATAGCGAACTGCCTTCGCAACCCCTTCGCCATTGAGCTGGCCCGTACTTAGGTATCACTCTAGATGTTCGCTTACCTTGGAGAAAACAGAGACCCAAACACAAGGCCAAAAAAGGAATGAGTATCTTGGGATAATTTGGATATTGCCACTTGTGTGTCATAAGGGCCCGTGGAGAATACAAAGAATGGGAGCACTGCGTGTCGTAAGAGGCGACATAGAAGGGTTGGACTTTGGGTAGACTAGTTCATCCGGTAAACAAATCACATGCGGTTGGACTGAGGAGCTGTGCCGCAATGAGGATAAATGGCACAAGAAGAAAGGAAGAAGACTGGAGAGGCAAGTGTCGGAGTTATCCTGGAATACAGTTTCACTTCATTGTCTGGAGGCCAGCAAGAACGTGTGGATAAGACTACTCGTTCTTAAAGGTATGACGTGCTGGTGCGGAGGAACCGGTTTCAATGCCTACTCTGGACAGTTGGACTAAAATGTTGAAATCTTCTCATCCTGGACGTGGGAACATAGATTACACGTGCGTGAAGTCGGAGTGGGTTCGACTGATGGCGAGGGACACTTGTAATTGGGAAAGTTTATCCACACGCAAAAATCAGTCCAGTGCACTAGAAGTTGTAGCCCTTGGATGGGCTGCTCTTGAGTTCAAACCGAGCGAACGAAAAAAACCAAAAAACAAACAAACAAACAAAAACAAAAACAAATAAACAAAATCAAAACTTCATGGTCCTAAGAAGGCAAACATTGATCAGTTTACGCTAACTACAAAATTGTGACATTCAGAGTAACGTAAGAGTCCTGATATCTGCCAATATTACTCACATAGAATGATAACAGAACTACAATTAGTGGGGGATAAATGTTATAATAAGAATCTTGCAATTAACCAACATGTACAAGAGACAAATTAACTAAACCACGCACGAAACAAATATTGCTCATTCCAACAATATCAGTGACAATGAGTTTGGTATTTCAGACAAAGCATTATTCGTCAGAATTATTCTATTTTCTTCATATAAAATATAACTCTGCAGTATGTAACCGACCATACACAGCGAAATATGCCAGGCAGTAAATCATGCAATACATAGTTTGTGGCTTTGGTGTTTACATTCACTGCGGGAATACAATGTTTTGAATAATCAGACGAAACAACATTACAACAAATCAACAAGATGTTGATATTGGCAGGCGATGATGGCTCACCATTTAACACATCAACAACATGCTGACAACTATAGAGATCATGGTTCCCCATTTAACACATCAACAACATGCTGACAACTATAGAGATCATGATTACCCATTTAACACATCAACAGAATGCTTACAACTATAGAGATCATGGTTCCCCAATTAACACATCAACAACATGCTGACAACTATAGAGATCATGGTTCCCCAATTAACACGTTGACCCGTGTCCTTGCGTCACGCCATGTTGCCAACCCCAGACCGCATTGTCTCATGGAGGGAACCTGCAGTTTGTATGTGAAGTGATCGGAGGAATAGATAACCAGTCCTCTCTTACTCAATCGACGAATCCTCGATCTACCGCCCACATATCATTGTCAGAGTAATATCCTAACCATTACACCACAGCAGCCGATCCATGTTGCTATGCTATCTTCGAATTTATATGTGTGTTGTCCTCTTGTTTTTAAAAAAAAGTCGCTTAAAAGTCGACAAGGTCGACTTCATTGCAAGGGTTTTATCCCATATGGCTCGGTCTCTTTTCACAGCACGGAAAGCGTCACACAAAGCACGAACTCCGTAGCTTTTACGCGACGACCCACAGGAGTCTCCGAAACATTTAACTCGTAAACCGAAGGACTTATAGAAATAGAAAGGATGGAAAGGATACAGAATGAAGCTATGCGCATTATTCTTGGATGTACAAGAGATACAGCATGCAGGGCGATGCGCTACCTTCTTGATTTTCCAACCATTGAAGAGAGAATGCAAGTTTGCAGGGCACGCGCCTACCTCAGAATTAACACAAACACACAGCATCCACTGCATAGTGAAATTAGGAAGGTGAAGGGCAGCAGGTTAAAAAGAGGACGGTCGTTGATGGGTCAAGCCGAGGACATTCTTCAACAGGTGTGTTCACTTGAGGACTTAGAACCTGGCGAGGAGTGGGTGCAAGTGCCAACAGACTTCTGCACATCCTTTTCAGTTTGCATCCAACTAGATAGAAAATGCAGACAAGAAAATCCGGCTGCTGTGGAGGCTGAAGTACAAGCGTTGATTTTCGAGAATTCGCTAGACAGTGACGCGGTCATCTACACAGATGGGTCGGTCGTCCGACATGTGAGAAGCTCATGGGCCTTTACAGCTCGGGCCGGAGGGAGAATTGTGAAGGAGGACTCTGGTGCTTTCACTGAAACCACAAGTAGCCTGACCATGGAAGTCATGGCAGTAAGTAAAGCAATAACATGGCTCGAGACACAGACATTCACTAGGGCTTGTTTCCTTAGCGACTCAATGAACATGATCAAGAGGATAGAGGAGGGGTCGATCCGAAGAGAATGATTGCTGCCTCTGGAGCGGTCTCGGCTAGCAAAGATTAGTTTCATCTTCGTGCCAGGGCATGCGGGAGTACAAGGAAATGAGCGGGCTGACAAGCTCGCAGGTGAGGCTACTGTGGAGGGCGGACGCGCCATGGACCAGGCTGACATTCTGAATGCTCTACGAGAAGTGAGACTTTTGCAAGAACCAAGTGATGACTGTGAATCTACAACAATGGCCAGACTGCGAGAGCAGCAAATTAAAAGAGGGGTGGCCAAACAAGAACACTACGCAGGAAGCCAAAGAAGATTGATAAACCAACACAGAACTGGCGTCGTTAGCCGCTACACGCTGCGGGATTTGCTGAGGAGGGGATCCGAGCACTTATGGACTGAATGGTCCGATGTGCAACGAGGATGATCTGTCGACTAACTAACTAACTAACCGAAGGACGCGGCCCGGAATCGAACCCACAACCTTCGGAGCACGAGTCAAACGGCTTGGTTTTTACCCATCAATATTGTCGGTTGTCAGCAAGTTTACTTGTTTGTCTTATAATACACTACCCAAAAACTATCAACTCTCTGCTTTTTATTTCTCTTTCATTTTACTGTTTTCATCTGCTTCTTGGAAAATTAATTCCTTCGCTTTTCTGCCGGTTCATGGTGTACTTTCTATTCATCTCATCTCATTTTATCTCATCTCAACTCATCTCGTCTTGTTTCTCTTGTACCTTGCGGCGTCAAGGGAAGCCTTATATTGAGATTCGCATAGATTATATTATTCCCTCTGTTCATCGTTTACATGATCAGCCACTTCCTCTGGTTCCATTTGGTCTGTACATCATTGCTTGCTAAGGTATATTGTCAGTTGGTAATCTGGCTATATGGCCAAACCATTTAACTTGCTATTTTCTAATGAAATCTAGCACATCCGTAACCCCCACTTTAGTCCTGATTGATTAATTTCTTATATTCTCTCTTCTCGAAACATTGAGTATTCTTCTCAGGAATCTACTTTCCATTGTTGTAATGTGTCTTTAGTAATTTCGTCAGCAATCACATGGTCATATGTTTCTTGGTCTGTCTACTTATTGTCCATAGGTCACACTCATTCAACAACACAGGCTCTCTAAAATAATTAAACACTTTTGTCCTCGCTGCTGTTCCCAGCTTTTTCCTAGTATGTTTTTCATCTTGCTAAAGACGATATTGCGGTATTGATTCTTGTTTTATACTCTTCAAGACTTCTGCCCTCCGGTTATCTGATTAATGCAATACCATTGTACCGAATCACCTGTGTGGGGCTTGTCATTCTTACTTAGATGTTTCATTATGATATTGCTTTCCTCTGTGACATATCAGTAATTACTGTTTACTTATAATTTATTTCTAAACCTAGTAACTCATCATTATAAGCCGGTGCCACGCCGATAAACGTGGGCAGACATGATTTGAACTCTCACACGACCGCCATATTTGTATCAGGTCAGCATTTTTGCTTCGGTTATTTCATGAGGCAAATCAGTTAGAGTGTTATCCTCCTGCCTCATCCATGCTGTTTTCCCATCAGTTTTGTCTGTTGTCACTAGGTTTTCAAATTGACTTCTCCCCGTAACATGACCAAAACGTCGTTTCATAAACAAGCACATGTGAATATATAGGCGCTCATAGAAGTGAGAAGAAGGAAGTAAGGACTATAGAACAAGCTAGACAACATTAACATTGAAAGTTATAGTTACCTAAACGGATTCGAACCTGTCACCTACAAATTTGAAGTGTACAAAATGTCATGCTTCTATCTTCATTATTAGCTGATAACAACTAAGTTGTGCATTACTTTATGAGCGCCCTTCGTATATGATGTTCTAGTTTCATTAGCCTCTTTCAGACAGTCGTTGTTTGTTACTTCTCTGGCAGTCTAACGAATTTGGAACAGTCGTCTCAGGAACTACATCTGGGTCACTTCGAATGAGGTACCAAGAAAAATAATCCAACAAAAGGCAGCTCTCTATCAGATGTAGAACATTCTGCTTAACCATGATCTCAAAATGGGATTGCCTGATAGTGACGGCCGTTGGTAATAGGGAACGATAATCCACACGCAAAAATCAGCCCAGTGCACTAGAGTTGTAGCACGTAAGTGGACTAGGCTTAAGTTCAAAGTTGTTTTTTTCATATCCTTTACAGGACATCGCTGTCAACACCAGCATCTTTCAGCTGTATGTTGATCTCTTGGCAAGATTACCCTCAATAGTTTGCCATTGCTTTCTGAGTGGCTGGCTCACATACCCCGTAAGTTATCGATGCGATTCGAACCACTGCTGATTCTCACCGTCATCACGTTACCTACGACAGTATACGAAATTACGGAGAAAAGTCATAACCTCTAAGCCACGAAGCCGGCAGTTCAAAGCTAGCGAACGCAAAAAAAAAAACATGTATCTCCATAGAAGTCAACCAGTTTTAAAAAGTTATATTACTACTGTTAATTTAGCTGCATGACCTTTATTTACATGACGTGGCAGTCAACCCAGCATTATTGATATGTTCTTGGTTTACTCAGCAAGTTTACGTTTAATAGTTTGGCATTGTTTTCTGAAACACCCGACGTTCATATCATCTTACTGAAACCAGCGCAGGGCTGTCTGATTCCAAATCTCCACCAGCTTCATTTCAAATTTGGTTTGCGGGATTGCCTATCGCGTTTTCTATTGGCCACAGTGTCGACTATACGGACTCCCTATACTACTGTATGTTTGTAATTGATGGGCACTCAATAATGAGAATAGAATGAAGCCGGGATGCACATAGACATGGGCTAGGTTCAATGTAAAATGCTAACATTCACAGGGACGACTAAGAATCAAATATTTCAATCACTCCAAGTCGTCCTGTCCTATTCTTTCTCCTGCGTTACAGCTCGGTCTATGCCCTCTTAATACTAGTTATTTTTTGGTCTATAATTCTCTTCTATATGGGAGTTCCCGTGGCCAGGCGGTCAAGCCGCCTTCCTCGTGCACCGGAGATTGTGAATTCAAATTCGGCCTACATTGTTCGATTCACGAATGCTGTTTTCTCGGAGACTCCTGGGGGGTCGTCGCTGGAGCTATAGAGTTCGTGCTAAGTACGATGCTTTCGGCAGCCCAACCTGTGGAGAAAGATCGAGCTACATGTGATACAACCCGGTACAGGAAATAGATTATCTTGCCTTTTAAACTGTTGTTATCCCCTTCTTCGTGTGTTCTCTGGTGTTTTCAACATTTTTGTTGGCGTCCTTCGCTCCAGATACAGGCTTCTCTTGTTATACTACAGGGTGTTTGTAAAGTCTCACTACACTTTGTATGTAGAACAGCTGTTTGTTGGAGAGTATGATTACCATTTGCAAGACGGAAACACATACTCTCCAACAAAGAGCTGTTCTACATACATATTTATATATGATGAGTATGATGATGATGGTAAGGATGATGATAATGATAATGATGATTGTAACAGTGATAATGATGATTGTGATAGTGATGATGATGATTGTGATAGTTATGATGACGATGATCATGATTCTCGTTATATTGATTATTATTATTATTATTATTATTATTATTATTATTATTATTATGTTGAATAAGGTGATGGTGATGATGATGATGATGATGATGATGATGATGATGATGATGATTGGGATGATGATTGAGATGATGACGATGATAGTGATGATGATGATTGTGATAGTGATGATGATCATCATCATGATTCTCGTTATAGTGATTATTATTATTATTATTATTATTATTATTATTATTATTATTATGTTGAATAAGGTGATGATGATGATGATGATGATGATGATGATGATTGGGATGATGATTGAGATGATGACGATGATAGTGATGATGATTATTGTGATAGTGATGTTAATGATCATAGTTATGATGATGTTGAATATGGCGATAATGATGATGATTATTATGATTCGTGTGATGATTTTGATGATTATTATCAATAATTTGACAAATGTGTTGATGATTGTCATGAAGATTATCATAATTGTGATAGTGATGATGATTAGTGTGGTAGTGATGATGATTAGTGTGGCAGTGATGATGATTAGTGTGGTAGTGATGATGATTAGTGTGGTAGTGATGATGATTAGTGTGGTAGTGATGATGATTAATGTGGTAGTGATGATGATTAGTGTGGTAGTGATGATGATTAGTGTGGTAGTGATGATGATTAGTGTGGTAGTGATGATGATTAGTGTGGTAGTGATGATGATTAGTGTGGTAGTGATGATGATTAGTGTGGTAGTGATGATGATTAGTGTGGTAGTGATGATGATTAGTGTGGTAGTGATGATGATTAGTGTGGTAGTGATGATGATTAGTGTGATAGTGATGATGATGATGATGATGATGATGATGATGATAATTAGGATTATTGTGATAGTGATGATGATGATGATGATGATGATGATGATGATGATGATGATGATGATGATGATGATGATGATGATGATGATGATGATGATGATAGTAACTAAATATTTGTCATAATTATGAACCTCTCACTTTACCTTCTCTTCGCCCGAGTTGCCCAATTAACATAATTAGCTCTAATTAGACGCCATCTTTATGTTGTCTCGTTTTTATCATGGTTTCCCATTTGCCTCGCTTAGAGCACTCAGTTCTTTATCCCAAGATGCGAATGACAATACACTGGCGTCTCGGCCACAACTTTCAGCTGAGAAATCGATCCTGCCAGTTGTAGTTATGGCATGATCATTATGTGCCATGACAATATGCATGGGCGATCACGATTGGCGAAACCCCACGATCATCTGTGACTCCATTGCGGTCTGAATTTTTTTTTGTCTCGACTCGCCATGAGGCCAAGGTCATACAATTTCTTAGCATTCCTCTTGCTCTTCTCCCATCAAGGTTCCAAGTTGTTGTTTATTCTTCTCCCATCAAGACTCCAAGTTGTCATTGTTTATCATAGAAACCACTGAACTTAAAATTGCCACAAAATACTGGGAGTTGATTGTGATGTTCTGTAAAAGGACAAACAAGCAGCTTTATAAGACGAGAAGGTCTGAAGAAGGTTGCGACAGCTGGAAAATTCGGAGGTGTTAGAGAAAGAAGTGTAGAGAGGGAGAATATGTTGGATGGTTTGACTTAGTACCACGGAGGGATTTCAAGTAATGAAAGTGGTCGACTGCACTGCTGGGCATGGCATGTGATGATATTGACGATAATGATGATAATTGTGATGATATGATGGTGATGATGATGATGATGATGAAGATGGTGATGGAAATGATAACAAAGATTCCAAGTTGTCATTGTTTATTATAGAAGCAAACAAAAATCAGAGCATGAGAAAGTTGATGTATATAATCAATTCAATCGAAAAGAACAAGTAACAATCTGCAGAATCCACACAAGACCAACAATCTGAAATACCAGATGTTTAATAAACTAAAGATAGGAGCTATTGATAAATTAACTGTGGAGCTGGTAAACTACAAGGGTTACAAGAGTGTCCAACAAATGCAGAACATGAACAATATTCCGGCCTAAACCCGCTCCGTCTTAGCTCATCTCATCATCTCATCTCATCATGTTCCTTTTGTACCTTGCGGTGTCGAGGTGAAGTATAAACAGCGGGAGAGTGCCTGCTTATGGACGTCATGTATCGATATTCCCATGGATTCTGTTATTCCCTGCGTCTATCGTTTACGTGGTCGGCCTCTTCCTCTGCTTTCATCTGGTCTGTACATCATTGCTTATTGTGGTATACTGTTAGTTGGTAACCTACTTACATGGCCAAACCATTTGACTTGCTGCCTTCTAATAAAAGCTAGTGCAGCTATAACACTCACTTTAGTCCTGATTTCTTCATTTCTGATCTTATCTCTTCTTGACACATTGAGTATTCTTCTCAGGAATCTCATTTCTGTTGTGATTTTTCTCTTCTCTTTTTCAATCATTGTCCAGGTTTGGCATTGGTAGCATAGAGTTGGTAGGAAGATTGTGTTGTAAAGTGCTTTCTTAGTAGTTATTGATACATGTTTGTTCTTTAGTATTGGTACCATTTGTCCAATGAGTTGGTTTGCCTTATTGCATCTGTTTTCGATCTCGTCTTCTGATTTGCCATTGATGATATTATACTTCTTAGGTACTTGACACTCTTTACTTGTTTAAGGGATGTTCGTTTAGGTGAACCATTGTTGCTTTTTCTTCTTTAGTTACAGTCATTACCTCTGTTTTACTTGTGCTAATTTTTATGTTATGTTCCCTACCCGCTCCATATGCAAACAAATTTAATGTGATGCCACCATGCTAAAGTTGGCTGCTGTTGTTTTTTCACTCATGCATATTGACCCCTGAAGGTAAACAAACAAGAAGACGAAATTGTCATTCAATTTTTGGGTTTGTTTCTCCTCATGAGATGTTCCAAAATAACATCTAATTTCTCTAATCACTTTAAGGTTTTTATCTGCTTCCTGAAAGAAAACTATATCATTTGTTTTTCTGTCCATCCTGGTCATTCTTTAGGTACGTTTGACAAATATTTCACTTGTGACACCATTAGATACTGCTCGGAATGTCTGCTTACTGTCCATGGCTTACTGTCCACGCTTAATGTTCACGCTTACTGTCAACGCTTACTGTCCATGCTTACTGTTCGCGCTTACTGTACACGTTTCATGTGTAAGAAATACAAGGAAACTTTAGAAGGTTTACTGTACGTGCGTGCGCACACACACTGACCCAGACACACCTACTCACACACACACACACAAACATCCACACTTATATACACACACTTACACACACGTATACACGCTTACTTACACGCACTTACACACATATACACTTACAGACACAGCACACACACTTACATACACTCACACACTTTTAAACACACACTTACACACTTACACAAACACTTACACACATAAAACACAATTACACATATGCACTTACACACACTTACACACATACACACACTTACCCACATAAACTTACATACACATTTACACGCACACTTACACATACTTACACACACACACACACACACACACACACACACACACACACTTACACACACACACTTACACAATACACCTTCATATTGCATGTTATCAGTCTATGACTAGTGATACTGCTTCTCGGAGTCTCCTAGGAGGTCTTCGCTGTAGCTGCGGAGTTCGTTCTGTGTACAACGCTTTCGGCAAGACGACCTGTGGAAAAAGACCGAGCGATATAGAATAAATCCTGTTGCATTAACGTCGACTTTCATACCTTTTAACCCCCTCCCCCCTTTTTTCCCGCAACTTCCCCCCCCCCCACCCCCTTTACTAGCCTGTGACGATTACTGTTCGCACTTTTTCCTGTTCTTCTCCGCACTCTTGAGACGACAATATGAATATATCAACAGGAATCAGCAGTTATCTTAAGCTTGTTGACATCTCCGAAGAGCGTGCCTTTTTTTCGCAGTTCAAAAAATATTTTTCTTTATTTTGCCTGATCCGGGCGAATGAGTTGCGGGCGCAGTTCGTAATCCCGCATGCAGCGTTCAAAACACAGCTGCCGGAGATTTGGAAGGAGACAGCCTTGCATTGGTTTCTATACAATGTTGTGAGTGCCGGTCGTTCAGAAAGCAATGGAAAACTATTGAACGTAAACTTGCCCAGGAATCACGAAGAGTCAATAAATTTCTGGGTTTGAATTGTAAAGAGTAAGCAATTAAGTGTTCTGTATATGTCGGACACTGAAACAAATGTAGACCTGTCATTCTACCAGTCACACAGATCATAAATATACAGAACAATCAAAATGAACTAAGTAAAACATCCGTTTGATCTAGGTGCCTGGGCCACTATAAGAATATTTAGACCACATACTGAAGTAAATTGCTTGAGGAAAAGTGATATAAATAGGCTTTCTACAATTCTTATGTTGCTTGTATAAAGAAAAACATCACAAATAAAGTCGTAATTTTTGGTGGGGCGTAAAGTCTTAGCAAAGATTTACATGAAAAGGGAAAGACAGAGAGGAAATAAACGACAAGTCGTGGTGATTTATTACACATAACTTATTCCCTGACAAAAAAACGAAAGACAGCTGGTTCATTCTACCTGGTTTAATGAAAGATATGGAGGACATGCTTGTGTGTGTTCTTGGCATGTCGGAGATGACGCCAGCCTTTGGTTTTCTTTAGCAAATGCATTTTATACCAACATTTGTTATCTAACGACAAGCCGTCTGAGAAGAGACAGGTAATTGATATGGATTCTTGTGAGCAGTATAATTATATCAAGCGGTTTGATTGCTTGGGTGAGCAGGCGGGAAGACAATGGTACATAACACGTGCATTTTTGGTGCTTTTAATTTGAAAACGAAGACATGCAGGCACCAGGGTTAAAAATGAGAAGTATTTTTTTTTTACTTGGTGAGAAATGTGATGATATTACTTTTTCTTCTGGTAACTTGTCAGGGGCAGGTATAGTCAGTCATGACTCTCAGACAATTTGTCTTGTTTTTAATTTAAACAAAAGACAAACAAAAAATAGATTCAAAGATTTATTGCCTGGAAAATGTCGCAGCATTTCGTCAGGTACATACTGCAGACATCACGCAGCATTAAACATTATAACTAGCATGTATATGTTGTTTACATCATTATTACTTTATCCCATATATTCAATATTACCACACACGCACATCTTTATTTCTTCTTCCTTCTCATCTCTTGCCTCGTATATTCCAATAGGTTGTGATTTTTAACTCTTCTGTTCATATGCCCAGCAAGTGTAATATGTATGTTGTACGTCTGTCTGTGTGTGTGTGTGTGTGTGTGTGTGTGTGTGTGTGTGTGTGTGTGCGTGCGTGTGTGTGTGTGTAATAGAAGAATAAAGAAAGGAGAGGAGGTAGAGGAAGAGAAAAGAGGAGAAGAAGAAGTGGAGGACGGGGAGCCGCAGTCGGTGTCACACAGCTATCGCCACGGCCGCCGCAGCTGTAGCAGAGGCAACAAAAGAAGGTGGAGGATAGGAAGGAAGAAGAGGAAGAAGAACAATCAGCTGTAATATCAGGATCAGCAAAATAAAAAATACAGACAGAGATCTACACGCCTGTCAACCAGGAAGTGAATTCCGATATCCCTATTCTGAAATTCGACGGGTCCACGAGATCTAGATCAGTGCTAAAAATAACTACGCGGTTAGTTTGTGGTGCATTAAAAATGAAGTTCCCAATATTATACCAAGAAGAACAACCAGATGTGCCTATTACATACCACCAAAAGAAAAGAATGATCAAATCAGTCAGAAGGCCACCAAACCTTACTCAAGACGACTACCACGTTATGGACAGACCAGAAAAGGTCATTCTTCTGCGCCTCAGAACAGGACACAATAGATTACGCAACCACATGTATACAAAATTCAAGATTGGTGACTCAGCCATGTGCACATGTTGTTTGGCGTCGCAGAGAGCAGAGCACATACTCCAGGATTGCCCAAACTACAACATATCCAGGCGAACCTTCTGGCCTAGAGAGACAACAGTGGAAGATAAACTCTATGGACCGCTGAGTGAACTGAAAAAGACTGTTAGATTCATACAAGAGACAACATTGCAGTTATAGACATAGTTTAGGCGAACGAAAGAAGAAGAATTGTAACAAGCTACGTGGAGGGTCCCAAGTAACTATGTAACAATATTTCAATATTATTCTATAGCCCTGGCTGGGATAGGTCTTTGCTTGCCAACCCTCCTCCGTTTCCCCCGGACTCACTGTCACTCTCTCTTTCGACCTCAGGACCTATTTCCTGCAGGGTCGTTCTGGCTGACACGCATACAACATGACGTTCTTCAACATATTTGTAATTGTAAATTTAATAACTCAATACATAACAGCACAGAAAAAATATCTGGTGATTAACTCATAAACATCTACACACAATCTAGAGAGAAAACTAGTCCATACAATATCAACACAAATATAAATATCCTAGATCATCGTTTTCCATATTGTCCCATGAATTCACCACCACCTCACAGCAAGTTCCCTGGTCTTTATTTCCCGCGTAGGTTGTTCGAACAACAAGGTTCCATCGATCCAGGATTCCAAGTTTCCGTGGCATACACGAATGTAGTGTGTCCAATGATTAGGGAAAGTGCCCTGGGATCACGTGGTACAATTTTGGTGGGGAAATACTCAAGGAGAATAAATAGGATATATGCCCGGGTGTGTCAGTGACTTAGGCGGGATTTAGCCCAGAATGCAAACATACTCGATCCCAGCTCAACGAAAAGCCTGCCGAGGTGTTCTGAAAGTATTGGTTCGGGCCCGCCGTGGTTCTATCTGGTATAGCCCAACAGCAGCAGGGACTTCCTAGTAAACATAATGTTCTATGTCGATGCTCTGTCGAAACTTCCGGCTATATTCGCCGTCAAAAGAAGGATCCTTTCATTCCCCAGCAGTAGGATGCGGCACTTTATCTGTAAAATTCTTTAAAACTTCAATACATTGTGCCGACAACAACCGACAAGGTTGACAACGGACATTTCACGCCAACCATTACCCTAGGTCATATTTGGTGCAAGGCGTGCCATTGGGTTTTCCCGAAGAACAGATAGATTACAAAGTATTCGTGTCAAATGCTCGGGTTATGAAAGTAACCCAGAGAATTCCACTCCGAAGGAATTGAGCGGATAGGTATGAGGACATGGGCCACTGGGGTTTCGCTACATAGGCCCCCTCTTAAGAAAGTCGAACCCTACGAACTTTCAACTGCCAGAGGTTCTGTTCGAATTACCTCCCCCTCACCTTCGACCATAGGATGCCGTGACATAAAATCCGCTCCCACATTCTCCCTTCCGGGGATGTATTCGACCGTGAACTGATACGGTTGTAAGAGCAATGACCATCTCATTAACCTTGCGTTCAGTTTCTTGGAAGTTGCCAAGAACGTCAGAGGTTGATGGTCGGACTGCACTTTGAACGGTACTCCATACAGATAAGGTTGAAATTTCTGTACCGCCCACACCAGAGCCAAACATTCCCGTTCGACGGTGGAGTAATTCCGTTCCGCGGGTAACAGTTTTCTACTGGCATATGCCACCGGACATAGCACAGTAGGATCCTCTCGCCCTTCCTGCAACAGAGTTGCTCCAATCCCTATGTTACTCGCGTCGGTTCTTAGAACAAACGTTTTCTCCAAATTTGGGAGTTGCAGGACTGGCCTATCCACCAAAGCCTGTTTCAGCTTCCCATAAGCCTCTTCACAGCTCGGGGTCCAGACTATAGGATCTGGCGATCCTTTCTTCAGGGTTTCGGTTAACGGTGCTCCAATTTCGTTGAACTTCGGAATAAATTTCTGGTAAAACCCACACAGAGACAAGAAAGACCTAACATCCTTTTTGGATTTAGGACGGGGTGCGAGTCTGACCTTCTCTACATTCTTTTCTTCCGGTACCAAACCCCCCGGGGTAATAGTATGTCCCAGAAATTCTAAGGAGTGATAGCCAATCATGCATTTGGCTGGACGGGCAGTTAACCCCTCCTCTTTCAATCTTATGAAGATCTGTTCCAAGGATTTCAGGTGATCTTTCAGATTGTCAGACGCGATGAGAATATCATCCATAAACGAGACGACAGAGGGATCCCTTAAAGGGTCTAATAACTTTCTCATCATGCGTGTGAACACACTGGGCGCATTGCTCAGCCCAAAAGGCATCACCTTAAATTCGTAATGGCCGCTCGGAGTACTGAAAGCGAGCAAGGGCCGAACCTCAGGCTTCACAGGGATCTGATAATATCCCCGGCTTAAATCGATTTTTGAAAAGTACTTTGCCCTATTTAATCTGGCAAACAGTTGATTTGTGTTTGGTAACGGCTCCACTTGGAATGTCGTACAACTGTTTAAATGCCTGTAATCAATACATAAGCGGTGCTCCCCGCTTGGCTTCCTCAACAAGACAACCCCGGCATTATAAGGAGAAGTCGAAGGAGTTATGATGTCATCATCCAGAAGCTTCTGGATTTCGGCTTCCAGTGCCTTCTCTTTCGCAAAGGGCACTGGATATATGTCAAAGACTTGAACACATCCCCTCAGCCAGGAAGAGCAGGTAATCTTAAAGAGGCCATGAGGGGATACTGTGCCCGAGGCAAGGGCAGGGGAGATGAGGGAATAGGGTCAGGTTAACCATTCCCTCATGAGACACGCAGGCGTGGTTCAGAGAGTTAGCACTCTAACCACGATAAGCATCACGCCTCGTGGTAGCGGGAGAAGTTGAGTAGACACTCAACATGACACGTTTGCCATCAAGCGTGCCAGGTGAGGCAACACGCGTCAAGGTGAAGGTGACTCCGCGTGGTGTGTACCGGCTGGGGAAAAGATTGGCAGACGGGAGACAGGACGTGTCGAGTACACCTCGTTTAGAATAGAGCTAGGGTTTTGTTGTAACTACATAGATAGAAAGTAGCATAGTGGTTAGCTATTTGTGATAGAGAATTCTGTGGTAGAGTGTTATGTGTTTCATTAGCGACTGTTCACTGCTGTAGCGAGCCAATGGCAATAAATTGCACTATGTATTTTGCCTCCCACACGACTTGCAAGTATTCTTGTATTGGTGTGAGAGAAGTACCCGATGATGTCTGTCAGTGAGTTGTTGACAGGCCAGGGTAATTGTGGTGTCAGAAAGTGGTGCTTGGACGAAAGCGCCAAGCTAATACCCACAGTAAATGGTAATTGTGGTTGTCAGAAGTGAAGCTTGGACGCAAAGTTCAAGCTAATCCACTCGTCCACGAGCTCCAGACTAGGGTTTAATTTAATTTGTGTAGTGACGGTGATTTGTGCAGACGAGAAAAATGTTGCAAGCTAGAAATGTGCCTATCGTGACGTATTAAACTGTTTAATTGTGTTTATGAAATATTTATTTAGTCAAAGTATGTATTCATCAAAGCTGTAAGTATTAATATTCTTGGTTTCTCGTATTTATTTATATATTTACCTTTTTGTTGAGAAATGAGTACCAAAAATAATTCACGGCGGAGCGATACGAAGCCAGCAAACAATATCGATTTTTCATCGCGCTGTGCTGTGACGTCAGACGATTGACAAACAGTCGTCTGGGCTCATTAGCATACAGCAAGCGAGTGTTTACAAAGTTGCTAAACGGCGCTCGCCTGAATCGGTACGTTATATCAGCTATTATTTCTTTATTTGATTTACGAAAGGAATATATTTATTTATTTAAACATTATTAGGTTATTTATATTTATGAAAAGCAGTTATTAATATTTTTGGTCTATTTTCTCATTGTTTACCGTCACGATGGAACTACTTTCGGGCGAGCAGATGGCACTTGCTTGCACAACACTTACATAAATTAACTAGAATAGTAACGTAAGGCAATACTGATAGAACGAAGACAGGACATCGACATTTAATTTACGTGATACATATTCTAGTTGTTCGTGATTCTGTCATTGTCTAAGTCATTGTCCTTAGTTGTCAGGGTAATTATATCGTGCACCTCTGGGCGTAACACTGCCGCCCTACATATCGAAGAGTGAACAACAGCTGTGTACGGATGCCGGTGTGCCAACTATGGTGTCCCAATTACGTAACGTGTTTCCACCCTAAAGTATCAAGGTGACCTGTGTCGACGGAGTTCCGTTCCCCGATCCTCGGGAACGTTAAAGCTGAGTACACTTATATATTTTGGCATGCAATTTGATTAATAGTGCATCTCTTTTTCAGCTTTTGAGACACTATTGTATTTTTTGTGCTCTGTTTTTTTTTCAGCATTAAATTTTGCAGGGCACCAGCAAAGAGTACTATTCTTTGCGCTCATTAGTGAATAAAAATAACATATCAAAGATAAATAACTGATAAAAGTCATCATTGCCTGTCACTGCGAACCAAATGCTAAATTAAGATGGCAACTTTATCAGACTTCATAAAAGCAGGTAAAGATCTAGAATTAACAGGAAAAGAGTTACAACAATATGCAGATCAGAAATTTAAAGAAGCAAAAGATGCTGAAAGGGACGAACGCGCACGAGAAAGAGAAGAAGAAAGACAACATCAAATACAATTAAAACAACAACAGTTACAACAAGAAAAAGAGATTGCTCAACTAGCTGAGATAACAAAACAGAAACAGCTAGAAGATGACAAACAGATTAAGCAACAACAATTACAGCAACAAAAGGAAAAAGAAGAACGAGATAGAGAACATGATAAGGAGATGAAACAGAAACAGCTAGAAGATGATAAACTGATTAAGCAAAAAGAATTAGAGATTAAGCAACAACAGTTAGAACATGAGAAGGAGATAAAACAGAAAGAACTAGAATTAAAGCAATTTGAAGTAGCGGAAATGGCAAGAGTCAAAGAAAAACAGATACAAGTAGAATCAGAGACACAGTTAAAGATGAAAGAAAGGGACGTAGAGTCACACGCAGAAATCTCTGCCACTAAACTAAGAAGTCAACAAGAGGAAAATAAGTTCAACAAATACAAAAATATTATCAAACCATACTGTAAAGATGATCCCATATCAGCATGGATAGAGAACGTAGAGTACCAATTTAAATTTCACCAGGTTCCATTAGAAATGTGGGCTCCAATTTTTATGAAGAATCTCAGTGGTGAGCCCCTCAAAGTAATAGAGTCCATACCAACAGACCTCAGATCTAACTATCAATACATCCATGATAGGATAATGCAACACTTTTTACTTGATGCCCCTGGATATCAAAATCAATTTTCAAATTTAAAGCCTAAACCCAATGAGACTTTCATTGATTACGTCTCAAATGTTCTAAGTGTACTAAATAGATGGCTTAAAGCGGCTAACATAGGAAGAGACTTTGATAGATTAAAAAACTTAATTGCTATGGATAAGGTTATATCCACCATACCTTCTCCGTTTGCCAAATTTTTGCAGCAGTCAGACATTGAAAACTTTAGAGCAGTTTGAAAAGAAAGGATCAGCATATTTTTCGTCTAACAGAGATGTGTTTAAGACCTCAAATGACTCTGAAATAGTTTCCTTTGTCAAAGACCAAACTAAAAACTACCAAAGTAATAGGAAACCTTATCAGAAATACGATAACAAAGATAGGAAAATGGAAAAATGTATCCATTGTCACCTTTTACATGACACTTATGCTATGTGTGACAAATCGCCAAATTATCCGGCGCATCTGGAAAATGTGATCAAGAAACAGCAAAGTAAAAGATCTGCATACAGGCGTGCTATCAAATGTTTTTTTTGTTCCTGTTATGGCCATTATAGTAATAAGTGCCTTGGCCGGCAGCGTATGAAAGCCAATAATGCCATTTTGATTGACACCTCTTCAGATGGTGGTAGTGAGAATGAGTCTGAGAGTGAAAGTGACTTACCTAATAACCAAGCAGAAAATGTTTGTGGTGCATACGATATGTTGAGCTTCGACAGCTGTGAACGATGTCACCAATTCCATACAGACGCGAAACTAGAATGTGGACATACAGTACTATGCTCATCTGAGAGTGTAAACGCAGCAGTAGCCTCCAGAGGCAATCTTGTGTTCCACAATGCGATGGTCAATGATGTAGCATGCCAGTGTTTACTGGACAGCGGCAGCACCCTTATTGGTCTTCGGAAAGAACTGGTTAATCCGGGTGATTACACAGGTGATACTGTCAAATGCCGTACTTTTTCGGGTAACATTGAAATCTACCCTTTGGCAAAAGCCCAGATTGATTCTCCTTTTCTCTCTGGTACCTTTACCTGTGCAATACTGAACAACCCTTGTACTGATTTAATTCTGGGGTGCTTACCCCAACTAAAACATTGTACGATTGATGAAATAGTTGCATGGGAGAAAGTAAAGGCAACTATTACAACAGCCAAAACAGACACTGCAAAACATCATAACATATTACAAGATGAGACACTACTGATGCTTTCTACAACCAGCACAGATGACACAAACAAACAGAAACTTTTACACCACCAGAAATCTACTCTTAATGTGTCTCCATACTTAAAATTGTTAAAGGTCAAAGCCAGAGTGACCAAAAATGCATCTTGTTTATTTAGACGTAAGAATGGCATTCCAACTACAGGTCATGCTACTGGTAACCATGAACAGGTGTTACCTGAACAACACCGGTTAACTATGCCAAAATATGCACATAAAACACCGGTGACTGGTCATCTTGCATACAACAACACCAGACCAGGTTTTTTCAAGAAGATAAAATTATGTTTTCATAATGTATTTGCGTGTAATGTCTGTCAACAATTGGTACAAAAGTTTAAGGGTAGACATCCTACAACTGAAGTACAACCTTCTATACTGGCTCCCAAGCCATTTGATAGAGGAAGGGTCAGTTCTACCACAAACACACAAACAACGGTGCAAGAACCAGTGATCTTGAACTTGATCAAGACAGATTTAGGCTACTTCCATACCAGCGAAATGGCAACGACTATTCAAGGTGGTACATAACCATGGTAAATGTTGACTATGAAATATCGATAAACATACACTTAGAGATATTCCATGTCAACATGCGTAAACTTTACTTTTCAAGACAACAGACAGAAGTACAGACGGACGCACATAATGCATCAACACCAAGTGATCAGACGACAGACATACATAGCGCAACTACACTAGTTAGTGACACTGGCAAATCCGACGAGGGGCAAACATGTAGTGAACTTATAGAATACACATGAATAAATCAGAATACTGATGACTGGACAATACACCTACTGAAACTGAGACATGCCTTTGACAGAGTGCGACTCTTCGGTCTCACTGTGAAACCAAGCAAAGTCAAATTATGCCTAAAATAAATTCATTTTTGGGTCATGTCATTTCTCAAGTCCAACTATAGACTGACCTGAAAATTAGTACCAAAATTATAAATCTGACCATGTCTAACAGAAAGAAACAGGTCAGAAGCCTTTTGCGATTAGTAAATTACTCAAAAATTACAATTCTATATTCCTATGTTGTAAAAGGCATTTGTGAAATGAAATGTGAAAGATGCATTATTAATTTCTGCATTGTCAAAAATGAAAATTCTTTTAGTAATAGTTCCAATCCTCCGCTTGCCTAATCCTGGGCTCGTTTATTATCTTAGGACAGATGCCAGCAGGATCTCCATCGCTGCAGTCCTAGGCCAATTTTATGAGGGCATCTTCCACCCGATTTGTTACGTGAGCCGTAAGATCACACCTGCCGAGTCCAGATATTCAATATCAGAACTAGAAGCCCTAAGCGTCATCTATGCGGTGAGAAAGCTCCATCGATTTCTGGCAGGTGTACACTTCATTGTCCAGACAGATAATTCTCCCATTACAGTCATCCAGTCCGGGGTGCACCGAAACGACCGGATATACAGGTGGTCTCTTATTTTGCAGAACTATACGTTTAGTATAGAACACATCAAGGGTAAAGACAACATTTTAGCTGATACCCTTAGTAGACCATCAGGGGTAGAAATACCCGAAAGTCCGCATATAGATAGAGAGTGATAGTCAGTACATAAATAGATTACAATAATGTATATAAAATGTGTTACATATACATCTACTTTATGTGCTAAATAATGATCCAAGTACAAAGAACTATCAGGTGTCCGCAGACATGAACTAAAGAACTGTGCTGCAGAACGTAGATACTACCGTGTGTAATAGGACAGCTCATTTTCGACTAAGCTCCATTCCGGTGTATCATGTATGTGAAATACACAGAACAGTGTCAGAACAGTGCTTAATTATAGACACGAAAAAGACTGAGCTACGACACCAGCGAATCTCTACACGGGCACTACCGAGAAAACTCTATTATGACTGTATAATGTATTTCAGATACCCAGGCAAATTGTGTAGATTTATTATGCCTATACAACCAATGTGCAAACATGAAGGCAACTACTATCCTGAAGGAACTGAATACAGTGTATATAAACTTAATGTGATATGTAATTAAATATTTTAAAATAATGATAAATTAGAGATAGAATTAGGTAATATAATAATTCTCATTTAGTTAAATAGTTTAGGTAGTACGGTAATTAACCCGGTTACTTAACTTAAATTTAAATTACAATATTAGATTAAACATAAATATAGTTAATTACATCATAATAAATTAAATTAAAATAGTGATAGACATAGCACCATTTAGATTGTGATATTTCATTTAACTGCAATATAGTTTAGCTTATTCCATCGTAGTGAAATCATACCATCGATCAAACATTACCATTTATTAGTATTATCATTTTACATTACATAAGTGAACTTACATCATTTACACCATTTAGAGTAAGAACATCAATCATATAATTTCTTGTCAATTTAAAAAAATTAGGTAATATAGTGGTAGAAAAGTATATAATTTCTGTTCACATCATCCATTTAATTAAGGTACATAACTCACATCACATCATGTACAGTGAAATAGTTAGATTACATCCCTTAGATTAGATAAACATATCAGATAATTAGCATGACAAAAGTTAGATAACACATCAAATACTGAGATATAGAAATAGGATTACTATGTTATAGTGTAGAGTCTTAGATTAATGTAATATACTGTACGATGAGATCAAGGGGACAAATTATCAACACGGTCTCATCCATGTAAATATAGTGTAAATAGATGACTCGTGCAGCGACTTACGCACAGTCATTGGGCTCGACAGTCTCAAACTGCGCCGAATCTGTATAGTGTTACTCAAAGGTTTTTAAATAATCAGAAGAATGGGTATATAAGGATAAAAGATGTATGATAGAATTAGGAGTGAAAGGAGTATGACAGAAGTTTGAATGTGAAAACGAATGGAAGAGAGACAGGAGAGAGGGAGGTTAGTCAGCAAATTCTTCTGCTGCCTCGCTTAACTTTTAATATTTGTTTGTGTGATTGTTGTTTTTCGTTGGTGAACATGTGCTAGTGTGAATGTGTTGTCTGTAATATAGGTTAGAACTTAGATTACAGTATTTTGGGTTTCATAACCAGGGAATGTAGTCACGAATTAGTGTTATGCACCTATTTGTGGCCGCATTGAACCAAATTATGACACTCAAAAAAAACTAACATACATACACATACAAGTTATAAATATAGAGTAGGAATTAGATTAGTAGATTAATTACATACAAACACGCAAACAACCAGGAAAACAAACATATAAATTACATACACTTTTTGTAAATCAAAGGGAGATAACTTTGGGTCAGGGGACATAATAGACAACGAAAAACTATCTTAACAGTGAAATGGAACTTTACACGCGGAAGCGATGTAGGTAAAGCCTATCGCACACACTCTTGTATAATGGTTGTTAGATATTATATGGGGGACATGAAGCAATTCATGTGTTGACCCTAAGAAAGTCAACTTTGGATGGGTAGTAAGTTAATTTACTATGTGAGGGCAGGTCTTATAAGACAACGGTCCGGTTCAGACATACCTCTAATAAGTATAATATAGCATGTGAGAAAGGGCTCACGCCAACCAGTCAAGTTTGTGGCGATTGCCAGTAGCCAAGTAAAGTTTCGCTACATTGTGGTAAAAGTCAGTAGGAGTCTATTAGAATGCCCAAAGGCAGGTTATCTAGAGTCTTTGACAAAAATTAGAGACACTAATTTTTTAGAAACCTCTTGCGTCACAACCAATGAGTGAAAGTTGGTGACGCAACACAGGAGGGGCGGGTGTGTGTCAAAGACTTGAACACATCCCCTCAGCCAGGAAGAGCAGGTAATCTTAAAGAGGCCATGAGGGGATACTGTGCCCGAGGCAAGGGCAGGGGAGATGAGGGAATAGGGTCAGGTTAACCATTCCCTCATGAGACACGCAGGCGTGGTTCAGAGAGTTAGCACTCTAACCACGATAAGCATCACGCCTCGTGGTAGCGGGAGAAGTTGAGTAGACACTCAACATGACACGTTTGCCATCAAGCGTGCCAGGTGAGGCAACACGCGTCAAGGTGAAGGTGACTCCGCGTGGTGTGTACCGGCTGGGGAAAAGATTGGCAGACGGGAGACAGGACGTGTCGAGTACACCTCGTTTAGAATAGAGCTAGGGTTTTGTTGTAACTACATAGATAGAAAGTAGCATAGTGGTTAGCTATTTGTGATAGAGAATTCTGTGGTAGAGTGTTATGTGTTTCATTAGCGACTGTTCACTGCTGTAGCGAGCCAATGGCAATAAATTGCACTATGTATTTTGCCTCCCACACGACTTGCAAGTATTCTTGTATTGGTGTGAGAGAAGTACCCGATGATGTCTGTCAGTGAGTTGTTGACAATATATTTTTTGGCGAATGGGGTCTTGGGTAGTCAGAGTCATATCAAACTCGACCAACCCTGTCCGCCCTGGACGATCGGTAAGAATCTGTTGATGGGACTCCAACAAACGGATGACCAGTTCTGTTTCTTCAGTCGACAGATCAGGATTTATATGTACATCCTTATAGGTTTCCCCAGGTTGTAAAGGATACTCCCTATCCGCGTCTTCGCCCGATTCAGTTTCCATCGCGACCGCCATAGTCATGAGTGGGAGAGAAGTACCATCGGATCGTTCCTCATATTTTTTGAGGAGGTTAATGTGGAAGATTTTAGATTTCCCCCTGATCCGGATAGCATAATTGGTACGGGACACAACCCTTTCCACCGGGAAAGGCCCCTGCCAACCAATCTCGAGTTTATTGGAACCTACTGGAAGTAACAACAGAACCCGATCCCCCACTTTAAGAGACCTATCTTTCGTCCTTCTATTGTAGTAGGCCGCGTGTCTCTTTCTGGCCGCCCTCAGATTCTGAGCTGCCAAAGCCCAACCCGTCTGGAGTTTCTTCTTTAACTCTTCGACGTATTTATATGAGGATACAACTTCTTCGGAAGTTTCTTCCTCTGTCCAACATCTCAATAGGGCTTCTAAGGGACCCTTGATTGGCCTCCCGAATAGTAGAGTGGCTGGTGGCAACCCGGTCGACCCATGGGGAACCTCCCGATAGGCGAACAAGGCGGCTGGGATATACTCATCCCATCTGTCTGGTTTCTCTTGAGCCAGCTTCCGAAGCATGGTCATCAATGTACCATTAAACCTCTCTACTTGCCCATTAGACTGCGGGTGGTACGGGCTTGTGTGAATGTGGTTAGTCTGGAAGATACGAAAGACTTCTTCCATCAGCTTACCACAGAACTGAGACCCATTGTCCGTTAGGATCTGGTTGGGAAATCCCAACCGAGTAAAGGTCTCCATCAGTGCATCAGCCACTCGCTTAGAGTCGATTGTGGCCAAAGGTATCGCCTCACCCCACATGGAACAGCAATCCACCATCGTGAGAATGTATTTATTCCTCTTCCTAGTCCGAGGAAGAGGACCAACAAGATCGATGGCAACTCTCTCGAAAGGAGAGTTCATAATGGGCATGTCACCCAAGACTACCGGAGCCGTCCAGTGTTTTGGTGCCACACGCTGACACTCTGGGCACGACTTGACGTACCTACGCACGTCTCCAGTCATCCCTGGCCAGTAGTAATGGCAGGAAATGCGCTGGAGAGTTGCCCCGACACCCATATGTCCACTGAAAGAAATGGTGTGTCCCATATGAAGAAGCTGTTCCCGATAAGCCTTAGGAACTACCAGCTGTCCATGCTGGCGTTCCTCCACTCCGGCTCTCCGGTACAGTAACCGATTCTTCATATAATACTGACCCCGTCTTGGTGGGTCAGAACTTTTTGGCAACTGGTTGAAGCAAGGTTGCAAAGTAGCATCCTGGCTTTGAGCAGCTCGTAACTCCCCAGGCAAGGGATTCACGATCAAGGCTTGCGTCTGCTCATCCTCCGATTGAGATCTGGTTTGCATCGCCCCTACGTACATGGGTTCGGTTGGAATCCCTAGAAAGACGTAGCGACAACCCAAGATCATTGGGAAGATAGGATCGAGCAGAACGGCTGCCTGTATAGTGCCGGTAACATATTTTGATTTGATGTCCACCTTCGCAATTGGAAGAGACATCGCCACCGCACTCTTTGTCGCCGTTTGAATCTCAATAGATTCCCCGGTTAACTGCTCTGGGCTCACTAAGTGTGATGAAATTACAGCCTCAAACTGCAGACCTGTGTCATAGAGACACTCAACTGGTTGTCCGTTCACAAGTATCGTTTCTACTACTGGTGGTTTCTCTGAATATTTGTTCTCAAGACCCCTCCCTTCTACCTCCTTGTTAAACCCTTCCCCGGTTTCTACAAGACAGGCAGCATAGTGAGAGTTTTTCTGTTTGCGCCGGCAATCGGCCGTATTGTGTGTGGGAGATTTGCAGTAGGCGCACCACTTTTCACTCCACTTTCTTTTAGGAGATCCAGGTGGACTCTTACCAGAGGGTTTCTTAATTGGAACTTTATCGAAAGGATCCTCCTTCTTGGTGTGAGCTGTTTTAGGGTTCTTCTTCTTTACAGACCATGTGTCTGGTGGTCGGGGATTGGGTTGTGACAGTTCCCCATTATCCCCATGAGCTAGCACATACCTTTCCGCCAATGTGTTGACTATGTCTAACCTTTCTGCCCCATTTTCAAGCAAGAAGGTTTGCAATGGCTTAGGCATCATTCTCTTCATTTGGTCCACGACCACTAATTCTTCTAAACTTTCATAGTCGTTAGCAAATCCAGCCAATGACATCCACTTCAAAAGGTAAGACTTAAGTCTAACGCTGTAGGCTGCGAACATCTCTCCTGGCTCTCTCTTGGACTTTCTGAACTGCTGACGGTATGTATGGGCTGTCATCTGGAACCTTTTCAATAATGCTTTTTCCAGAGCCTCATAGTCATTCTCCATACCAGGTGGCAACCTTGAATAGACCTCGTACGCGGTCCCCCTCAGGCCCTGCGAGAGTTTCAAGTTCCATTTCCCACGTTCCAGTCCCATAGCCAAAGCCATCGACTGGAATTTTTGAAGATACTGGTCGATCTTCTCTTTGTGTTCATCGAACGGGAGCAAAGGGAACTTCATTGCCTGGTATGGACCGCCACTAGGAGTTGTTGAGTCAGGTAGAACTGTGCCTCCCACTGCACCCTCGCTTTCCTTGGCAGTTTTAGCTCTAAGCTCCAACTCCCTCATGCGGAACTCATGGTCTCTGACGGCCTGTTCTGCTTCCCTTTTCTTAGTTTCGCTCTCAGCTTCCATTTTCTTAGCTTCGCGGTCAGCTTCTATTTTCTTAGCTTCGCGGTCAGCTTCTATTTTCTTAGCTTCACGCTCGATCTCAAATTTCCTAGCTTCGCGCTCAGCCTGTCTGAAGTCTCTTTCAACTTCCTGAACATATTTTTGTAACTCTACACCATCGTAGCCCATCTCTCGACCTTTAGCCTGTACTTCGGCAACATTAAATTTAGCGGATGCCATCTTACATTCAGAGGGTAAGGGAAGAGATTTGTATATTAAATTTCAATCTCTAGTACACAACTGGTTATTTTACCTGACCACACCACGTCGTATGTCGGTCAGTCTGTAGTCAGGAAGAGTATAGACAATAGCCAGGTACGGTAGGCAGAACCTATTGATAGTAGACAAGAATATCTGTCCCCTATCACTATATCAGCCAGACCTCCACCAGGATTTCAAATATCCCGCGACAGTGCCCCCAGAAATTGTAACAAGCTACGTGGAGGGTCCCAAGTAACTATGTAACAATATTTCAATATTATTCTATAGCCCTGGCTGGGATAGGTCTTTGCTTGCCAACCCTCCTCCGTTTCCCCCGGACTCACTGTCACTCTCTCTTTCGACCTCAGGACCTATTTCCTGCAGGGTCGTTCTGGCTGACACGCATACAACATGACGTTCTTCAACATATTTGTAATTGTAAATTTAATAACTCAATACATAACAGCACAGAAAAAATATCTGGTGATTAACTCATAAACATCTACACACAATCTAGAGAGAAAACTAGTCCATACAATATCAACACAAATATAAATATCCTAGATCATCGTTTTCCATATTGTCCCATGAATTCACCACCACCTCACAGCAAGTTCCCTGGTCTTTATTTCCCGCGTAGGTTGTTCGAACAACAAGGTTCCATCGATCCAGGATTCCAAGTTTCCGTGGCATACACGAATGTAGTGTGTCCAATGATTAGGGAAAGTGCCCTGGGATCACGTGGTACAATTTTGGTGGGGAAATACTCAAGGAGAATAAATAGGATATATGCCCGGGTGTGTCAGTGACTTAGGCGGGATTTAGCCCAGAATGCAAACATACTCGATCCCAGCTCAACGAAAAGCCTGCCGAGGTGTTCTGAAAGTATTCGTTCGGGCCCGCCGTGGTTCTATCTGGTATAGCCCAACAGCAGCAGGGACTTCCTAGTAAACATAATGTTCTATGTCGATGCTCTGTCGAAACTTCCGGCTATATTCGCCGTCAAAAGAAGGATCCTTTCATTCCCCAGCAGTAGGATGCGGCACTTTATCTGTAAAATTCTTTAAAACTTCAATACATTGGGGCCGACAACAACCGACAAGGTTGACAACGGACATTTCACGCCAACCATTACCCTAGGTCATATTTGGTGCAAGGCGTGCCATTGGGTTTTCCCGAAGAACAGATAGATTACAAAGTATTCGTGTCAAATGCTCGGGTTATGAAAGTAACCCAGAGAATTCCACTCCGAAGGAATTGGGCGGATAGGTATGAGGACATGGGCCACTGGGGTTTCGCTACAAGAATATACCATTCATATCTGCTTCGTGTATCGTCTTCAACATCTCTAGTTTAGTGTGAACATTGGTATCTACTGCTGCATACTTGTCGTCAATGAATGTCAATCGATACCTGTGCATCCCGGTCCCAGCATGGCGGTTAGGCATTGAACCGCTACGGCCTCTGGAGTATTTATCTTTGTGGCTGCGGTTTGCATTTCGCATTTTCCTCATGTTGGACTGGTAGTATATGGTTGCGTCGCCCGGCTAATGAGTGAGTGCGTGGCGCGACTCTGTGAGCTGTGGTACTCACGTGGAATGCTTTTACATGTCCGCTTTTGCTTGTACAGTGACCTGCATGTTCGGAACAATGGCTACCGACTGTTGCTGAATTGACTGATATGCCTTTTCGGTTCACGAGTGCATTTTTTCAGGATATTCCTGGGAGTCGGCGCTGGAGCTACGAGGTTTGTGCTTAATGCGACGCTTTCGGCGGGTTGCCCTGCGGATAGAGACAGAGCCATGTGAGAAAACCCGGGTCAATGAGGTCTTTCAGGTGACTGCAAATTCCATCGACGATGAACTGTGGTTTTCGTGGAGGGCTTTTGTGTTGGCATTCTGGGGGTGGCTTTATGCACAGTGTACCTTGCGGGATGTTGGATTTCCGAGACTCCTGTCTGTTCCACTTTTCACATTGGACAGTGGGGAGCATTTAGTGTGATATTCACTGGAACAGGAACGGGGCATAATAGGGACGACCAGTTGCCGTGAAGTTGTACCCTCGACTAACTAACTAACTAACCTGTGTATTTCTGTTCTATATTTACTCATTCATCAAGCAAAATCACAAGCACATTTTGAATCAAAACACTAACTAGTATTTTCTTTATTTGTATTGCTGTTATCGTGTACATTTTTCTTGTAAATAATAAACTCACTATTGTTTTGTCGCTGTTCTGAAGAGCAGGTCTTAGTCAGATATGACTTAGTTATCGTATGATCGTAGGTGGTACTACCTGTCACAAAACAGCCGGTTGGCTGGCCTCACGTCTTATTTAGAACGGGAAATCACCGAGATAATTTTAGCCGGAGAGACCCCGAAGGGAGATCCCCTTTCAGTATTGTTCTAAATTCTTCTAGAACGTTTGTTCTATGGATTTCTTTTCTAGTTTGCATGATCAGACTTACAGGAATTCGACTTTCTCGTGAGGAGATCACGAAATCACCGAGAAAGTCGAGGCCCACGTAAGAGTTGCAATTCTCTTGAACCGCGAGACTTGCTGTGGGGTCCAAGGTTGTGTTGGTCACTTGCGACAGGATGTGATTGTGGCTCGACTGGAACGGACAACTTTGTGAGAATGCCGACCTGTCTACAAAGCGGTTAGAGACGCTAGACAAATGCTATGGCGAGTTTGGAGGATGTTTCTTTGTTACAAGGTAATGAGAAATTGAATTTTTATTGTGTCGATGCGAATGACCCGATAACCCGCGGTAGTCTGGCCGTGTTTCGGGTGTCTCGCGCGTACCCCACGTCACGCATAGTTGATGTCTTGCTATTGATCGAGCAGTGGCAACCGTGTTTCGGAAAGCCATGCGGTGCACATTCTTTTTTTTTTTTAAACGCCGCCGTATCGACTATGGATATCAGGTAGAAATTATCCGATATCTTTATTCTGCTCGCAACGTTCTGGGATTTCGTACAAATATAAACATGCCGTATTTTCGGGAAGGAATCGTTCGGCGAAATCGCGAGTGAAGCCAGCGGTAAAGAAGTGCGTTGTTCCGTGGTTACGTACGGCGAGCGAGGTTGAGTCCCTGTCGAGTGGCAAGGGATGAAACGCTGCATTTGCCGAGAGTATTATGTGGTTCAGTGAACGTCGTCGACTAGTTGGGATGGAGTTTCCGCAGGGTTAACGTGTTCCGTTATTCAATTGTTCGTTAACAACGGGGCATGTAAGTGGATTCCATTCCAAATCTGGATACGAACTCTTCACTATACTCTTCTCTATTTTCTTATGGTTAAATCCACGTTATATATAAACAACACGGAGGTATTTTATGCCACTAAGAGGCGGAAAGAGAGAGGCGATTATAGAGATGCTGCTAAGTGCAGTCCATAAATATTGTAGTGGATCCAGACGACCAGCGGACCTGTTTGACGTGGTTACGTCACCCGAAAAGGGAGGGGGGAACGAACGGGGATTTGATGACTACCTGTACACGGGGACGATGCCATATATACACTACTTTTGACTTACCTGTTAGGTAATATTCTTTGCCTTTTAGGGAAGAGGGGGAAGAAGTGAGTACGAACTATCCAGCCCTGCTCGGGTACGAGAAGGTGCTGGACGAGACATCTGATGTTTCTGTTTGGTCTGGGGCAGAGAACCTAGTGGGAAACACACTTGGATAAAGGGAGAGAGAGAGGAAGATCGACTGAATGCTTTGCCGATAGGTTCCGAATGTCGTTGGTGTTATGAAGACAGGACCCATACACTGTGAAACGTAACCCTCCCAAGACGAAGCTGACCAAGGGGCTACCTGACAAATGAGGACCCCTTTCACATGTCTTCTCTCACACACACCCTTTGTATGTATGATGAACAGGGTAAGATGGTATGATGGTGCCATACCTAATAATTACTGAGGGCGTAGCGGCCCTGGTATAAATCAAGTACGCAGGGCTGTTACTAGGTTCTATCACTATTTGCTCTCCTTACAGGGTCAGTCTTCTAGTGTGAAGCACCAACCAAGTCTGTGTTGAAGATGGAAAGGTGAAGCCAGGCTAGCACCAGAAGCTAGTAATTCAGCGAACTCCCCAATGTTGAAGCAGCGCACTGTGTTTCTGCCTGAAAGGTCCCCCTTCAGCCACATACGACCTAGTCTGAAGGTCCGGCCCAGAATCCACCTTCCCCAACTTGCAAAAAGTAAGAACATTTTGTGATATGCCAAGATGGCTTATGTGATGTATCCAGGCCATGATGCGGCCAGAGATGACAGTTCCGTCTGGTATATGAGCTACTATGCTCCGACGGAAGTTTTAAATGTATGAGCGTCTTGCTGTGACGCAGGGAAGCATTGGGGGTCCTACCCACTACTGACATTCCTGTGAGAGACTGTACTTTCTTCGGTGGATCACCTATATGGGTCTGAGGTCAGAACATTTATGTACTGAGAATTATGATGATCTCTGTGAGGAAGGGTGGTCTGCAGTATTGACAATGGTAATAACACCACGATTGTCTCTGTTCACCTGAGAGACCTCTGAAGTTCGGATCGTCACTGGAGGGACAGCTATCATCATTCATCCGCCTCACGAGTCTGCACTCTTAAAGGACGACCCTTCGGAGGCCCGGTGAGAAAACGAAGACAGTCCGACGTACACACCGAACTTTGGTATGCCCGATGATGACAGCTCAGATCTGAACCTGATAACCCTTCTTTGTCTATCTTATCGATATCCTCACTGCCTTGGTCTACTTCTAGTCCACTCCTGTACTATCTTGTATAATACAATGAATCTTGCTACGATGACGTCAATCGAGTTGAGTTTGCTGTATAAATTGAGCCCCTAGAGTTAGGGTTCCTAGGTTGAGTGAGTGTGAAAAATCAGAGTCCAGGAGTCTGAGGGGTCAGGGGACCAATTAATCCCGGGCCTTGACCAGAACGTGTCCCATAGTTATACGTGTGACAATATTCCAGCCTACCCCCTGTTTATTGTCACACTACCTGCTTTCTGTTAGTACCGAATGTTGGGCGGCGCTTACCAAACCCGACACCCCACATTGTGTCAACGGCTTCGGGTGGAGGAGCGCAATTGTGTGGGTACAAACCTTATCGTGGTGCGAAGAAATGCAGCATAACGGCTAAATGTCATGGCAAGTCAGACCAACTGGTCTAGGATAGAAGCTCCGACAGGCGGACAGTTAGAGCATTGCTCTGCTGATCCTGCGGCTTCTGTAGCGGGTCTTATTCCAGATGTATTGGTGTTACCTGTTATCTGGAGTAAACCGGCACTGTGGATCATAAGAGGCAGGACTGGTTTGCGGCCAACAGCGAGACTCTGCAGCCCTTGATTGATAAGAAGAAGAAAGCTCTCTTAAGAAACAAGGAAAGACCAACGCGTAACACTCTGAGTGAGCTTAGGCAAGCTAGGAAGGATGTGCAAAAGGCTGCCAGGCAGTGTGCAAATGATTATTGGATCAAGTTATGTGAGTCCATTCAAACCGCAAGTGATAAGGGAGACATAAGAAGCATGTATGAAGGAATAAAGAAAGCCTGTGGTCCAGTGATCAAAAGAAGTGCACCGCTGAAAACCTTGACTGGAGAAATCATCACTGATAAGAAACAGCAGATGGACAGATGGGTAGAGCACTATTTGGAGCTTTACTCAAGTGAGACCAAACTAGCGGATGATGCCCTTAACGCCATAGAGGCTCTGCCAACTCTTGACCACCTGGACACACTTCCCACCATAACAGAAGTTAAGTGTGCTATAAATGAACTTGCATCTGGCAAGGCTCCAGGTAAGGATGGGATTCCAATAGAGGTTATCAGGAGTGGGCAAGACACACTCACTCTACAGATCCACCAGCTAATAGAGCTATGCTGGCGTGAAGGACAAGTCCCACAGGATTTCAAAGATTCAAACATCATAACGCTGTACAAGAACAAGGGTGATCGGAGCGACTGTAACAACTATAGGGGTATCTCACTTCTGTGTATTGTTGGAAAAGTATTTGCCAGAATTGTTCTGCGCAGACTTCAAGTCCTAGGAGATCAAGTCTACCCCGAATCACAGTGTGGCTTTCGACAGAACCGGTCTACCACTGATATGATATTCTCATTGCGACAAATGCAAGAAAAATGCCGTGAACAGAATCAACCACTGTTTATTGCCTTCATCGACCTCACAAAGGCATTTGATTTGGTCAGTCGTGAGGGTCTGTTCAAGGCACTAAAGAAGATTGGCTGCCCACCAACTCTTCTGTCCATTGTGGAATCGTTCCACACAGGCATGAAGGGTATAATCAAGTTTGATGGTGCAACTTCTGAAGAATTTGAAATCAAGAGTGGAGTTAAGCAAGGTTGTGTACTAGCTCCCACCCTCTTTGGAATATACTTTTCACTTCTACTGAAATATGCATTTCGTGATCAGGATGGTGGTATATACATTCACTCACGCTCAGATGGCGGCCTCTACAATGCTCAGAGATTGAAGGCTAAGACCAAAATTAGGAGGGTACTGATCAGAGAGTTGCTTTTTGCAGATGATGCTGCAGTTACGACCCACTCTGAGGAAGAATTGCAATGTCTACTATCTGCATTCTCCAATGCTTGTTCTGAATTTGGTTTAACAATTAGCAAAAAGAAGACACAGATTATGTCACAAGGTGCACATGGGGTACCATCAATCTTTATTGACGACGCCGAACTAGAGATAGTAGACCATTTTACATATCTAGGATCAGTGGTAAATAGCAAATTATCCCTAGATCAGGAAATCAACATCCGGATTGGTAAGGCAGCAACAACAATGAACAGGTTAAGAAAAAGAGTCTGGGAGAACAGGAAGCTTACTGCCAAAACAAAAGTCCTTGTCTATCAAGCCTGTGTCCTTAGTACTCTTCTCTATGGCAGTGAAACCTGGACAACTTACTCACACCAAGAGAACAATTTAAACAGCTTTCATATGCGGTGTCTGCGAAGAATTCTTGGTATTAAGTGGCAAGACAAAATCACAAATACTGAAGTATTGGAAAGATCAGGTTGTGTGACAGTTTATTCCATGATCAGTCTTCGTAGACTTAGATGGATAGGACATCTTAGGAGGATGGATGATGGTAGAATACCAAAGGATATCTTTTTTGGTGAATTACAGATGGGTAAGAGATCTCAGGGTCGGCCTCTACTACGATACAAAGATGTGTGTAAGCGGGACATGATTGATACAGGCATTGATAATGCACATTGGGAGCAAGTCGCCGCTGAACGTGTTGCATGGAGGGCAAATATCAGAAATGGAATAAAGTCAAAGGAGAAAATTATTGCAGAAAAGTCACACACCAAGCGTTTGAGACGTAAGATGGTGCATGATGGTGGAAATGACCACGTGTTCACATGCACCCACTGTGAACGGACATTTACAGCGCAAATTGGCCTTATCAGTCACACTCGCTACCGCCATAGTTAAAAGTTATTATGCCTTTTTAGAGCACAAACTATCGTCTGTCAAGACGGCAAGGTGCCAATGGGAGTAAACTAGGCTGGCCGAGAGAGGGATCATGCTACATGGGCATCTCATGGTCTCTAAAATTCAGCCCAGGCTTTGTGCTATGGGGAGGTATAACCCCACCACTGGTTGTAGCATTTTCTTAAGCACCATACAACAAACTATCGTCAGTCAAGACGGAAGGTGCCAATAACTGTCCCGAATAATCTAGAGGTGAACTTAAATTAATATACCATGTTTACAAATCATGTGTTTATTTATTTTTGATTCTCTAACCAAGCTTTTCACTTTTTATATGCTGAAATAAGAACAGCGTAAAATTCCCACGTCGTAGAATAGCTGTGGCTCAACAGTTTTATCTACCGTTTCTCAAATTCTATTATGAAGTTAATACAAAAAAATATCATATTAAAGATGATGGTATCTGTTAGGTAGACTGAACGGTGATTGCAAAGAATATGATGGTGTATATAAAATTCTAGAGAAGAGACAACGACCTTCAATGGAACCCAAGCTATGTAAAACAAAACTTGGATTTAGGGGAAAAAAGGATGCAAGCGATCTTTGCTCTTAGACAGCTTATGAATAATCAATGGAATTTAATTAAACACTCTACTTAGCCTTTGTCGCTCAAGAACAAGCATTTGAAAGAGAAGATTGAAATAAGCTTTCGGAAATCCTTAAACCATGTGGAGTAATTGCACATTTAACAAAGTTATGTAGAAGTTATATACAACAACAGTGAATGTACGGTAAGAACAAACGGAATACATTCAGAACCATTCACCATAATATCCGGAGTACGACAAGTTCTGTCCTCCCTCTTGTTCATAACATATATAGACAGCATATGGATAGAAACCAGCCAAACAGAGACCGCAACAAAACCGCATGACGAGTAGGACACAAAAACAGAACAATGTACAGACCAAAAGGAACCAAAAGAAGAGGCCGACCATGTATTCGATAGACAGAGAGAATAACAGAATCCATGGAAATCACGATATATGAAGCCTATAAACGTGATTCTTCTGCTGTTTATGCTTCACCTCGACACCGCAAGGTAGAAGAGCAACAAGATGAGATGAGATGAGATAAGATGAGGTGAGATGGGATGAGATGAGATTTTACTGTAGATATTAGAAGTATTACAGTGTCACTGAAAGATCAGATATTTGAAAGAAATGTAAAGTTGAAAACTAACATGGATGCGTGTTAAAAATTAGGTGCATGTCCTTTGCAAGAAGTTGCAGTCAACCCCAGCATTTATAGGTACTTTATGAATTACAAGCAACGTTAGTTTAGGAAATTGCCATAGTTTTATGAACGGACGATATCTGATATCAACGAACTCAACGCAAAACAACCTGTTTCGAAATCGCTTGCTTCTGATTTTAAACCTTTGAATTGGTACGTCGGAGAACTGTGAAACGCTGACTATTCCCAAAGCCACAACAACAGTTACCTGGTGTTTGTAACGTGTCACTACACTTTGTATGTAGAACAACTTTGAAAAATTAAGTACATGATGTCATCAAAACATGTGCTCCACACTCAATCGTGAAGCAGTATGTCGCGAATGGCTGTCGTCTGCTGCAATAATTCTTTGCACTCTAAACATAACGGTGTTATTAACAGAAGAAAATAAAACAACATTCAAATTTGTTCTACATGCAAAGTGTAGTGAGACTTTACAAATACCCTATATCTGTACACGATGTGTCTTTAAGTGAAGTATAAAGCCAAGTTAGTGTAATGGCTAGAACGTCACGCCAACAATGGCACGAGCGCTATGACGAGAGTTCCGTGTTAGTTCTCGTCGTGCGCTAACGTAAACTTTGTAGCAAAAACAGCGCCTTTGTAAATAGGTTCAAACCACAATTTCTGCTTCCACATGGGAACCAAGTATTTGTGTTCTTTTTTATTTTTTTTATTTTGATGGGTTTTTTTTTTTTTGGTTTTTTTTCGTTTTTTAACTGTTTGTGTTGCCGGTCCTTGACAAAAATTCTTAGAATCGAAACGTCGGCCGTCCTTTGTGTCGTATAGTACTTTAAAAATTTTTTTTATTATTTTATGTTATATATTTATTGATTGCTTCTGATTTTTGATGAGTCACACTTTGTTTCCACCTGTGTATGATGCATTTCTCTGTAAGGTATGTACATTGTGTCTGCGTTTAGTACGTCTCTTCTTTTCGCAGGAACTAAATATACCTAATTTTTGGCAAACCATATTGTTATATCCTGCAGCAGCAGCTGCTTTTTCTTTTGCTCTGTATGAAAAGACTGACCACCTATTTTGACTGCACTAAGACCTTCAAACTGTGATGGTTTTAACACTTCACATACCCAGAGAAGTTTACTGCCATCGGAAATTTTCTTGTGACTAAAGTAAGTGCCGGATCCTTTCACACGTCTTAACTGAGTCAGCGCCGACGGACAATATACCTCCAAATGTGACAACCAATTTGGACAGAAGGACGATATATCGCCGTACTAGGATCATCAATTTATGTTTTGTTTCGTGGTATCTTCCACAATTTCAATGCTCAGTGAATGGACATTTACTTTATAATACTTGTTCCTTTGATTGTGTACCATATTTGGCCCAATCCTACTTTTTGTTTGGCCCTGAATCAGTTAATGAGCGGTGGGTATATGGTGCTAAACCCATGTGTCGATAGACCAGTCGGCACGCGGTGGGTGATGTGGTGGGTATCGCACCGGACCGCTTCTACTTCTAGAAACACTTCCTGGTCTAACTTTAGACTTGGTTACCGTGGAAAGCCAAGTCAATTTTTTTTTAACACTCAGGACCTATATGGATGTGAACCTATGATTATAGGGCAGGTAGGCGAACGTCTAGCCATTACGCACGAGAATAATCATACGATATAATCGCAAGGGTCTATTTTAGTTCAACCGTTCAAAATCAACTTTTAATCTATCTCTTCGCATCGTCTTCCTGTCGTTGTCACGCCCTTACGATACTAAAAGTTAAAGTTATATCCTTTACATGACGTCGCAGTCAACACCAGCATTGTTTGTTATTGTGATCTCTTGGCAAGTTTACGTTCAGTAGTTTGCCATTGCTTTGTGAAAACCATAAAAGAAACAACCAACGAAAGGCGGTCTGTTGCCAAATCGCGCGAAGCAGTGTTTAGAAAGCGGGTTTGCGGTATTACTAACTGCATCCGTAAACTCTTGGCCGCGGAGCCAGCCGTTATGATACTACCCAGCAATAAACGTTGTGTCCATTTTTTAAAAAAAACGTTCACATGCAGCAAACAGATCTTTACACAGACCTTCAGGATGAAACAGCGCCCATTAATCATATCATAATTGTGTCCATAAACATTGACCTGCAGGCTGTTAGAGTGTTGGTTTCTTGGAAGAGTGCTAGTGTACGGCTGCGGGGATATTCCGGTAATTAGGATGGACAATTAAGATTGTGAAATTCTCTTTCTTGTATTGGGGCGATGTGATGAGAAATCTGGCCTTGGGCGGGATATCAGAGAAGTTCAAGAATCGGTGTGAGAGATGGGAGACCAATATATCCAGGAAGTGGCAGGCAAGAAAGCAGAGAGACGGACACACTGATAAACCATACAGATATCCAGACAGAGCAGGTAACGAGCGACCAATGGGTGTAGGTGCAAGAAGACAGAGTGAGGAATGACTAATGGGTAATTCCGATAAAGCTAATTCTTGTTATACTTCATGCCTTGTGGTGATCATGTCTGTCCACGCCCTTTTGTCTGGTCTAGTAACAAGTTTCTTTAGTCTATGTCGTGTGGCGATTGTGTTCATGTCTGTCCGTAGCCTTCTGTCTTATGCACTGATAATTAATCTTCTTATAGACCAGGCCGCCAGTCTCTCTGGCCGAGGGGTTACACCACTTTCTCCGTAATCCCGTTTATCACGCAGAGTCTCGTAGCGGGCGAGAACTGGGAGCGGTTCGTCCCCCGCTTGTGACTTGCGGGATAACTGAGCCGGCCGCTCAGAAAGCAATGGCAAACTACTGAGCGTAATCTTGCCAAGAAATCAACAGACAGTTGAAAGATGCTGCTGTTGACAGCCATGTCCTGTAAAAGGTTATGCGAATGTTAAAAAAAAATAGACCAGGCCGTGCGGGGTTAGTGATCGTTTCTGTCACAGCTGCTGTCTCGTGTAGTGACAATTTTCTCATAGTAAATGCCGCATGGCGTCGATGATCATGTCTGTCTGTATTTTCTAAAAATATCCGACACTCATACTACAGTAATTTCTTACTATTTTATTTTTGCTTTCGCTCACTTTTAACCCAAGCGTAGTCCTTACATTACACGTGCAACCACTTCTAGTGTACCGGTCAGATTGTTTTGCGTGTGGATTAGCTTTCTCTATTACCAGTGTCTCTCGCCATTAGGTAAACCCACTCCGTCTTCTGAGATTCTTGTAATTTACGTCCCCAAATCAAGGACGAGAAGTTAACATTTTAGTCCAACTGAACCGTGTAGGGGTTCAGCCCGCTACATTTAGCATTTCAACACTGGTTTTCACAATGCAACGGGCAGCTATTCAATGGTCAGGTAATGTTCAATCTTGCCAAAGGCGACCTTTGCCTTAGCAATTCTTGTTCTAAACTGTGCAAGGAACCTTTCTTTAGATGCGACCTGTACTAGGGATGCCAGAATCATGTCTCTAAATGTCTGCTAACTATAACTATGCACCTCTTACTCTTGATACCCCACGCAAACAAACCGCAGCTAAATCATAGCTCAAATCCTAAGCTCCTAATCCACTTACTGCCGAATTAACAGGAGTTAGTTCGTTGCGTATCCTTTGCAAGACGTCGCAGTCAACCCCTAGCATTCTGTAGCTGTTTGTGATATTTTAGGCAAGTTTACATTCAATAGTTTGTTATTGCTTTCTGAACAACCAGCACTCATACCATTGTATGAAAACCAAAGCAAGGCTGTCTGCTGCCAAATCTCCCGCAACAGCGTTTCGAACGTTGTGAGTGGGATTTCGAATTGTGTCCGTAATCTCTTCACCACAGAGACAACATTAACAGGAGAACAATGACATACCATTTACAGGAGAACAATGACATACCATTTACAGGAGAACAATGACATACCATTTACAGGAGAATAATGACATACCATTTGCAGGAGAATAATGACATACCATTTACAGGAGAATAATGAAATACCATTTACAGGAGAACAATGACATACCGTTTACAGGCGAATAATGACATACTATTTACAGGAGAACAATGACATATCATTTACAGGAGAACAATGACATACCATTTACAGGAGAACAATGACATACCATTTACAGGAGAATAATGACATACCATTTACAGGAGAACAATGACAAACCGTTTACAGGAGAATAATGACATACCGTTTACATGAGAATAATGACATACCGTTTACAGGAGAATAATGACATACCATTTACAGGAGAACAATGACATACCATTTAAAAGTCGCTTAAAAGTCGACATGGTCGACTTCATTGCACCGGGTTTTATCCCATATGGCTCGGTCTCTTTCCGCAGCACGGAAAGCGTCGCACAAAGCGCGAACTCCGTAGCTTTTAGCAACGACCCACATGAGTCTCCAAAACATTTAACTCGTAAACCGAAGGACGCGGCCGGAATCGAACCCACGACCTTCGGAGCATGAGTCAAACGGCTTGACCACTTCGCCACAGAGACTCCTTATACCATTTACAGGAGAACAATGACATACCATTTAAAGGAGAACAATGCAACACCATTTACAGGAGAAAAATGACATACCATTTACAAGAGACCAATGACATACCGTTAACAGGAGAACAATGACATACCATTTACAAGGAAACAATGACACACCATTAACAGGAGAACAATGCCATTCCATTAACAGGAGAACAATGACACACATTAACAGGAGAAGAATGCCACACCTTTAACAGGAGAATAATGACACACCATTAACATTAGAACAAAATGATATATTAAAGCACAAGCCATTGTCATGTGCAATTATCTTTTGTTTTCTCCAAGACTGTGCCCAATTCCCCAAGAACAATAACTGACTTACCGAACCAGTTCGGAGTCACTCAAGAACCACAAAGTACCCGACTCGCTGTAAGTGGTACTACAGTTACTCCAACACTAAAAAGTCACTACATATTTCGTCGCGCGTGCTAAAGGTGTTAGGGCCAGGGTACATTATTCATTCTGGTACCGTTCCTCGTCTGTCGCAGGGGAAACTGTGACCAGATAACAATCAATAAGGAAGTGCGGTCAGACTCGGGGCGATACAGACGATATACGTTGAATGCAAAATATACCTGTCCTGATTCAGGACTTTGCTGTCACGTCAAGAACCTATTGGCTGTTTGTAATTTACTGGGGAGTTTTACGTTCAGAAATAAATACAAACATACTGTTTCGCTCCCATAGATGCAGGGGCAAGAATTAGAGACTAGAAGACGCACAAGTCAACATAAAAATTGAAAACTATAGTTAACGACCGAGGCGTTGTCGTAATTTGGAGGTGACAGGTTCGAATCCCGGTCGGTATCTAGTTTCCTCCTAGTTCTATGAGCACAAAACTATAAGTGTGCATTTATTTATAAACTGTCCTAGTGGTCTCAACGTGTTGTTATGTGTAATTTTACATTTAGTTTGGCAAACACAATAAGGGGAGACCTCAAACGCCACGGAAAAGAGTACTACAGACAGAGATGAATAATATTGGGAGGATATGGAGGGAGATGTAGGAGACGGGACAGGAGTTGTCATTGCTTTGTGAACAAGAAGTCAACATTTAAGTACAACCGACCGGCGAGTAGTACGACCTCATTACACAACCAACAGAAGAGACTGTTTAAAGGTGTTACACCAAGATTCAGCCATTCCCATCTCCATACATGTAATACTATTGAGGTAGAGCTATCAAGCTTAATGGCCAAATTCACATCTTGTTACTTCTGAATAGATAGAGTAATCGAAATTAGATTTCAAAAAGCAAATGCTCTTATATATCAACTATCAACCATACTAAAACATCCAACTATACCTATATCCGCAAAACGACAGATAATAAATGGTGTATTCACACCAACCCAATGCTACAAATGTCAATGTTGGAAATCAATTAATGGCCAATTATTACAATTACATGGGTTTCCAGTGTGACTTAGCCAACAAAGGGTGCAAAGAAATGTCGCGGAAATGCAGACGGTTGATGTGATATTTATGTGATCTGTTGGATCGTATCGTCC